>JAUJYN010000089.1:67238-154915 GCA_030737835.1 Acorus gramineus
TTTCGATGAACATATTGTAGCAGATCCAGAATTTTAATCTTGAGAAGTTTGAAAACATTGTTTTGTTCTTGATCGAGTTCGATCTCCCATCAATGTCTTCCGGATCAGGTGTTTCAATTGTTTTTCATCGTACTGGAATGAAATTCACATCCGAAATCAAAAATTAATTTTTTGATGATCAAATATTTAATCTATGTTACATCTTTCAATTTAGAAAATAAAATTTTTTATTTGTATTGGTCGTTATTTCACTTTTTTTTTTATTTTGTTTCGTTTTAATTTCATAAATGTAACATTTGATACTGTTACATTTAATTGATAACGGTTTGTTGATGTTAATATTACATTCTTGCAAAAACCTCGGATCTGATTATGAAGAAATATACCTATCAGTCATGGATACAATAAGTTCCATTACCTAGGAAGTCTCAAAGTTTCTAAAAAACTCGATATGAGATTAATGGACGAAATAACAGTTATGTGGGAATTTAGATGATGATATTTATATGAATCCTTGAAGGATATAAATTGCTTGAAGCAAAATCAAAGAGTATACACTCAATAAAGCTAAGATGTTCAATGTATAGTTTAACGCATTAGGTATAACCGTCTTAGTGAATACTTGATAAAAGCAGGATATGAAAATAATCCCATTTGCCCGTGTGTCCTTCTAAATAAATCAAGTAAGGGATTTGCTACTTTGACAGTTTATGTTGAGAACATAAATTCAATTGAGGCTCCTAAAGAGCTCAATAAAATTGTAGAATACCTGAAGAAGGAATTCGAAATGAAAGACCTTGGAAAAACTAAATATTATCTCAGCTTGCAAATCAAGCGAAACTATGGTGGAATATTGATCCACCAATCAAAGTGTATAGAAAAGGTCATACAGTGCTTCAACATGGATAAAGCACATTCTCAAAGTGCATCCATGGTCGTTCTTAGTTCAGAAATACTATATTTGAGTTCTATAGGTGCACTGTTATACTTGGCTCAATACACGAGATATAGTTCTACACTAACTTGCAGGCATTGGAGTGGTATCAATCATATTATAAAATATCTACGTGGAACTATTGATTTGAGATTATTTTATTCAAATGATAAATCTAATAATTTACATCTAGTTAGTTGTGCAGATACAAGTTATCTTTCTGATCCTCATAAAGATCAATCACAAGCATGTTATGTATATATTAGTAACGAAGTCGTTATCTCGTGGAGAACTACAAAGCAAACATTGATGACTACCTCATCCATTTATGTGTGAAATTGGCATTCGTCGACTCAATCACCAAATAGTTTGAGACTTACTAAAATCAGGGGGGAGCAACTAATAAAGAGGACTATTTTAGACTATGGACATCTTTTGTGTACTGTACTCTTTTTCCTTCGTCTAGGTTTTGTCCCACTGGTTTTCCTACCAAGGTTTTAATGAGGCAGTAGTAAACGCGTTCAACATTACTAAGATTCAAGTAATTGTATTCTTTTTCCTTCGTTTTAGTTTTTTTCGAATGGGTTTTTCTAAGCAAGGTTTTAACAAGGCAACTACTTTAGTATAATGATTGATGGTCATCCAAGGGAGTGTTGTAAAATGTTGTAAATATGGATGACCACTATGGATAACCCTTTGACTTTGTAACAACTTATTTTTATCCTAAATGATTGGTAAAACTAAATCCCCCAAATCTTATTTGTTATTATCTTTTGTTGCCAATAAATGTAGACCTGCGTTGTATTCATTAAATGATTATTAAGAAGATAACAAAAAGCCTTAAATATCCTGCATATGTGCCACGTGTAAAGTTTTCCGCAGACCCCCTGTCATAAAAAGATACGCTAAATCGCGTCTTCAGGATCTTTATGATTACATGGTTGAATCAAAAGGCCAAGCAGGAAATCAACTGTTATGAACAAAGCCTGACCTGGGAAGCCCGACTAGAAAAGTTAGTCATGTAATGCCCGACATAAAGGGCCAGACCTACAAAGCCCAACCTGAAAAACCAAACCGAGCAAATAATTGCATGCAAAGGTAATAGGATTCAGCGAAATAAACATACACACATACATGCATGAATAATTTTCAACATCAAATCAAACTATCATAAGCATTTATCATGCGAGATTATATGATTGGTATGTTGAATTTTATTTCTCTTCCATTTATCATAAGCATTTGTCATTTCTCTTCCATCTTTCTATTTTGTGGTGGTGGTGGTTGGTATGTTGAATTTTATTATTTTATGATTTATAACAATGATTAATTACTTGTTACAAAATGAAATTTATTAAAAATTTAGATTTTATTTAATAAAATAATGTTATGATGTTAAATAAATACTTAAAAAGTATTAAAATTAAGACTTAATAATTATGAAAAGATTTTTTTAAAATATTTTATATTTTTATAAATTTGTTTAATTATTAATGACGATTAATATATTCATTTTGGGTTGAGTTGAGGAGGTGTCGAGATGGGTTAGAATGTGAAGGGTTGGGTTGAGAAAGGATGGGATTGGTTTGTTTCAAATACACCGCTGACTGGGTGTTCTTAACTGACCCTGAAATTATGCAATATATTTTGAAAATGAATGCATATATATATTTCACATAAGATTGTTTTTGGTAATACCTTGTTTGGAAGTCTTAAATTTGACTTCTTTGAAACTTTCATATACCATATTTGGAGGCATTGAAGATTTATTCATAATTATGAACAATAAAGATGATATATTTGATTATAAAATATATTTTTTTAATGAAATTAAGATCCAAAATTGGTAAAATTGAGGGTTAGATTGATCTAAAATTTAATTAAAAAGGAACCTAAAAGGAATGTTTTAAAAAAAGGAATAATTAAATTCAAATCTCAATTCAATCTTTTTAGAATTTTTATGGTTGTTCTAACCCATCACAACCTATATATATAGAGGACCACAAAGACCTCTGAAAAGACATACAATCAACTTCTTAGCTAGAATTCCAAAACATACGTCCATATTGTTCATGTAAGTTGTTTTTTTTCTCTTTGCCACTTTCATGACATGTAATTTAGTTTTAATATGAAGTTTTATTTTTTACTTCCCTTGTAAACAAGTGATTTTATATATGGCCTATACTATTATGTTTAACATGTATGTTCGAGATCAATGATTTTTTTTGGTAAATCTGAATTGTAATATTGCAGTTGTAGGTGGAAGGTGTTATTTGCTGCCCTTATCAATGGTGTCAAGAAATATTACAATATTCTTCTGTGAAGAATCATGCCTTTTTTTTCCTTTGTTGTATGTATCTAGGCTTGAAAATATATATTTGCAATGTGGTCATAGTTGTAGCATTGAAAGTATGTCGTTGTTACATGCAGCCCATTTTTTTATGTCTAATTTGCGACCCATCATATATATTAATTAAGTTGATTACATTACAGTTTATATGTTTTAAGGTAATTAAAGAAGAAAAAAATTGTTTACGTTGTTGGCCTTTCACAACCATTATCTATAATTTTAGTTCTTGACTAAAGTTAATGCAAGCATGACATGCCATGTGAGACGAGGATCAATTCTAATTAAGTTAGGTGAACTAGACCTGGAATTTAGTCAAAATCTTAAAGTGGGTTCCTATACATATCTAATAAAAAAAATATTTTCTTTGGGATGGATCATGGATGCTAACGTGTAAGAAATTAATTTTACTTATGTAGATTTTTTTTTATTATCTCCGTCAGTTATGATTAGAGAAGGTAATCAGCCTACGCCTAGTATCTGTTAAGACGAATTTTTTTTTTTTTTTTTTTCTACAGTATCTAGAGTTAGCCCTACCTTCTTCATGGTTCAATCGAGTGACATTATGAATCAATGTTGATCGTTAATAATTAATAGACTATCAAAGTAAGGTGAAAAAGAATGGAATTTTTTTTAATTACACCTATATTTTGTTAGAGCAGTATAAACTTCAAATATTTTTCTTGCAATCAACTGCCAATGATGCAAGACAAATTATATTATTGTTAATTCTTAGGATATTAGAATATATAAATAATTCTATAACCCACACCCCCACCCCCTTCCTCAAATAAAGCATCCCTTCTCTAGTTCTTATACTCTCCCAATAAATGACTGTGTGAAACATTGGATGGAGGCTTCCGAGAGATGTAACAATATTGGGTTACAGTTGTTGATGTCGCGGTGGAGGTCGGCAGGGAGAGAGGGTTGTCTAGCCCGCCTATGCTTAATATCTCCTAACCATCCCAACAAATGTCATTGTACAAAACATTGGATGAATGCTTCCGAGAGATCTAACAATGTTGGGTTTGCAGTTGCAGATGTCGAAGGAAAAGGCCCCGGCAGAGGAGGGATTGCAGGGAATGGGGAAAGAAGGATCGAATGCAATTGCAGTGGAGAGCACAACTCTAGCGAAGGCTGGAGCACGAGCTGGAAAGAAAACATACCTGGAACCACATTTCATTCATGTTTGTGGCATTTGCGGCTCAAAAATTGGCCCTACGAAGAATATCTACATGTACAGGTTATATTCTTTCTTTCTCGTGCATGCTTTGATCATACGTACGTGTTGTTATTCTTAGTATCTTTTCATTAAAGATCCTCTTTGTTAAACACACAAGAATCCCATTGAGGGCCGCCAATCACAACATGCCACGTAGAAGATTTATTATTGATAAAGTTTATGCATGCATGATTTTTTCTTGAATATATGTGTTTGTGTGTGTAATATGGCACTTAAATCGATATTGTTTTTTGGTAGTGGCATGATGATTATTGGATTACATGGATCCTATGGATTTGTTTTTTATACATTGGATCCTCTCTCATATAAACAGATTGAATGTATCAACGCTATTATATTCTTACAAAAAATTAGGATTACTAAAAGTGAGACTGTAAAACATGCATGACAGTTTAATGTGTTAGTCCACATATACTTTCACTCATACTAACATTCAATTTATGTGAATGCAGAGACATAACATTTTGCGCAGCGAAATGCAGACTAGCATTCGTGGAACACGATGATCCGTCTCTAGTACATGTTCTAAACTAAAACGAAGGGCTTCTCTCTCTCAAAAGGGGCTCAATCATGGAAGAATTGGACAAAAATGATGATCAATTTAATAAAGTTTGTTGGTTCACATGTTTGTTTTTATTTATTTATTTACAATGACTACCCAAATAAAATTTGAACAAAATGTTTGTTCATCTAGTATGCAAATGGTACGGCAATTAAGTCTCAAATTTAGTTTATTAATGATTAATCTTTCATTTGTTTTATTGAACTATGTTGTTTTATTTTCTGGAAACACAAAGATGTGAATAAATACGTATTATAATAACACAAGGCATTGCAAACATTTATAATACGTGATTCGATTGTAGAATCACTGTAGAATTATTAATGTTTCCAAACCTTTATTAGACCATGGCTTGATTAGCTTATTAAACTAGCATACATATTGACATCACATGTTTTCATTGTTAAGTATAAACAAGGACACAAAGCATCATATGGTCCAATAATAATCAGTAATAACCACTCTAAATAAAGATGTCCCCATTTTAATAAATATTTATGAAAAAATAATGAATACCCAATTTAAATATATTTGTACCATATACATATATGGAAGTCATTTTATGATTTGACCACTAAGATACCCAGTGTCTCTCACACAAAGGACCTAGTCAACATTTTTTTTTTTTTTTTTGTAAGTGCATTAATTTGCACCTCTAGTAAATTTGCACACCCCTCTATAATTTTTGCGGTTTCCCATGTGTTATTAAATAGGTGTGCAATAAAGAATACGGATGCACATAAAGGCACCCAACATATATTCAATAATTAGATATTTCACAAAAGTATCGCATTTGCAGTTCACATTCATTATGGTTATTATTTTTGAAATACATATTTAGTTAATAATGCACATCTTTTTATAAAAAAAAATAAAGTACATATTTATATTAATTGAATGTTAGAAAACGTATTCACGGAAGCATTCAATAAAATAAAAGATCGAACATAAAAATAGAATATCATCACACGAAGAACACAAAAAATGCGTGGTTTGGTCTAAGCCTACATCCACGGGGCGAAATAAGAGAATCCACTATAATAGTTAAGATACAAAAAAAAATCTGAGTTACCCTCTTTTGTATCCTCTCAAACCTCTGTCCTATGGATCTCTACATTTTATGCCATGCCAGCCCAGTATTACTCTAAAACTCTAAGAGGATATTTATATGAATAAATAACTTCCTCTCTAACTAATCTCCTAACAAACAAATTTGTTTCCTGATTTTAGGAGATTCACTTTATATTATAATTAAGATCAAATCTTAACTAATTAGCAATTAGGTGCCCACCTTAATATGGATTCATCATGACCATCCGATGTTGATACACCGAATCGAGACATAATCCCAACAATCTCCACCTTGACTCGAATTCGGTAAACTCTGACTTCCACGAACCCCTTGAAAATTTCTGTTGATGTCTCCATCTCGCTCTACAAACTCCACCTGCTTGAATAACTTTTCTTCCTTTGGAGGTCTGCACCGCTGCATCTTCAAGTCAATATCTTGACTTGGCAATCACTTGAATTTGTCACATGCTCCATATGCATTTCTAAAGAAGAACCGTCTGGACTTCACCTTGAACAAGCTACAACACGCACTTGCAAGTTCCAAATACCTGGACTCGCTTTTTACCTGAACCTCGTGGGACGCCACTTGGGTTCAAAACGCCTCCTTTGTGTTGCATCTTTGAAGAAGGATCTGGACTCCACCTTGAAAAAACACACTACACGCTCACAAGCTCCGAACCTAGACTCGCTTTTTACCTGAACCAGCTGAGACGTTACCCGGGTTCAGAACACCTTTTCTGTGTTGCATTGTTCCATCTTCTTTTTCTGCACGAGCTAAGCATCCACATCACGTGCCTCTCGTTGTGACTCCGAGCTCCTCGTCACGTGCCGCCTCACTTGTCGCTCTTCGCACATGCCTCTGCACATGCGTCCCTCTAACCACACCCGCACTTCACGAATCTGCAACCGTGCCCATGTCTCACGCCATGCACGACCGTCTGCCTGCTTCGTCCGAATCACCTTGGAAGAGAACAAATAACTCTGCATGGATACGCAGATTGATGACATCACCCATGCAAATTTCATGCAAAATCCCTTCTCTAGGGATTGATTTTTTTTTTCATCGATACACGGCTCCTCGTGTATTTTTTTTCTTCTTCTTCGTATGTATGGAACCTCAATACGACATTGTTGGCCTTCTCTAACCCATGTTATTTCATCGTTCTTCAGATCTCGTATGTTCAGGTTAAAAACTCGTATGTTCAGGTTAAAAACTAGAGCTCTGATACTAGTTGTTGGAAAATGTATTCGTGAAAGCATTCAATAAAATACGAGATCGAACATAAGAATAGAACATCGTCACACGAAAAATACAAAAATACGTGGTTCGGCTTAAGCTTGCATCCACGGGACGAAAACAGAGAATCCACTATAACAGTTGAGATACAAAAAAGCCTTACAACTCTCTTATAGAGTTACTCTTTTTTGGATTCTCTCAACCCCTCTCTTATGGATCTCTACATTTTATGCCATGTCAGCCCAGTACTACCCTAAAACCTTAGGAGGATATTTATATGAATAAAAAACTTTCTCTCTAAGTAATCTTCTAACAAACAAATATGTAACAAAAGAATATGTTTCTTGATTTTAGGAGATTAATTTTATATCTTAATTAAGATCAAATCTTAACTAATTAGCAAGTAGGTGTCTACCCCAATATGGTTTCATCTTGACCATCCCATGTTGATACACCAGATCGAGACATAATCCCAACATTGAACACATCTTTTTTTACATTTTTCGTAATAGATATACATTGAGATAGTAAAATAATAAATTTATGAACGTGCATGTGGTACAATATTTCATATTTTATAAGTTAAAATAATTATAATGGTATAATTATACATTGAATGTGGAGTTAAAAAATGTATCCCCACTAAATTATCGAGTTTGTAGTTAATTTTTAACTCGAAGAAATATGTTATAATTAAAAATATCCTTCCACAATGGAAAGTTTGAAATAAAAAAAATATTATTGTATCATCTAATTTATTTGTTTATTAGAAGAAATGGTAGGACTATCATCTCATTTATTAAAGAAAAATATTTATTTATAAAAAAGACTTAGTTAAAATGTAAATTTAAACCATATATTATGTAAATTCTTTTTTTAGTTAAGCATTTTGTCGAATTCAATAAGATAGATTTGGTGAATATTTAACACTATCCTCTAAATTTATTAACATTAAAATTTTGAATAGAAATTACAAAGATTTTCTAATTTAAAATTATGTATTTTTGTCAGTTCTCACTCTTCAATCTAAAATCAAAATTCAATATAGATCTTCAGTCATTGCAAAAAAAAAATGTAAATTCAGAAGAAGAAAAATTCAATATAGATCGCGAGGAATTGCTTGTTGGGTTAGAGGTGGTGCTGCTTGCGATTTATATTGAAAAAATTAATGTGAATAATGTGAATTCTTTGATGGGGTTCAGTAAGTAAATTCTTTGATGGGGTTCATTTGTATTTCGTTGGGTGGAAGTTTTGAAATTAAGGTGGTTTGTTGGGTTGATTTTCTATTTATTGGGTTTCTCTTGGTTGTTTTAGGTGGTTCTTGCTTCCATTTTTAATGATAATTAAATAAATATTTTGCATAGTTTATAATAGATGGTATATAAATATGCCTTATTCAACCCCAAGAGAGAATGATAGATTAATGTGTGTGATGATATTGAGATGATAAAATTCAATTGAGGAAGTCAATATGTATTTAACGATCAAAATAATTAGTTTTCAATGTAAATGTTAGATTATATATGTTATCGCATAATGTGTGTAGTATATTACACGTGTAACTCCTAAACACTTGTATATATAAAAAGATTAAACCCTAAATGAAATATAAGGATTCCCATTATTTCATTCTCTTGTTCTAACATGGTATCTGTCACGCCCCAGGGCGGCCGTCCCCGGGACGCGGCAAGTGTATATATGATATCAGTAAACAGGAGATCAATAATATACCACAAACAACAGCTAAAATGACAACACAGATAAAAGCAGGGCTGACATGATATATACACCAAATGCGGAAGCTAAAAGACTGAATCTGTAATCAAAACATACTACAGACTCGATACATAATCATATGTCCTGTGAGAGCCAATATATCCACAATACATCCATCCAAATACAATCCATACTAGGTGCCCAAGCACAGAAATATATACATACAATGAAAGAGAAGGATGCTGATGGCCTCAAAACTCGAGGGACGTGGCGCTACTCCGCTACTGGTGTAGTCGCTCGGGAAGCTCCTCCTTCAAGTCCTCCTCAGTGATCACTGAAAAAGATTTTATGCGAGGGGTGAGCCACACGCTCAGTGAATAGCACAACCCATGCATACAGTTTATATTAACCACATTTAATCAAGTCACTAGCCTCAAAGTGGCTTAAATATCACAAATCCGGGGGTTCGTCACATCGCCGAACCACCACACCCTCACCCTCACCCTCACCCCTCCATAGGTGACCAAGGATGTTGGGACTTAATAGGTTGATAATCATCCTTACACAATCCAGTGGGTCGCCACATCGCCGGCCCACCATACCCTCACCCTCACCCCTCAATAGGTGACATAGGCTCTTGGGACTGACTAGGCTGTTGGTCACCCTTGGTCCACCGATAGTCTCTCCCCACTCCGTAGGTCGTTTGGCCACTCCCACATTCAGCACAGTCCTTCTACCAAATCAGGAGGCGCCTACTGATGGGAGCCCCTGCACGGGACAACCTTTCTAACGCTGAGGTAGTCTCTACACGGATCCAACGAAGGGAACAGAACAGCCTATCCATCGCATATGATCCACTCGGATCCGCTGACAGCACATCTCTACTACTCTAATGTCTTGAATTCTTCAGAATTCCTCCAGCGCGCATAACCAAGATGCGGGGAATACATAAGATATAAATGAGGAAAAGAGACCTTGGGAGGGCAACCTGAGGTCCCGATGTAGGACATCCCGCCAACCAAACAAGGAACACGGAGTACCCTAACCCGGGTCTCAATGTTTACCTCGCAAGGCCCCCTTATATTCCCCAAAGCATGCTAAATAGATCACAAGCTTGCATTTAATTAAATAAATCAAACTAGTAGGACGCATGCATAGGTCGGGGCTTTCCTAGCATGATAGCGAGGTGGCAGGATGCACGGCTCATGCACATATCCTAAGGGTGCAAGTCCCTAACATACAAGTCTAGGGTGGCATGCATTCTACACATAGATCATGCTTGCATGGATTACAATAAAACAGTTAATATTAACTATGTGCCCCAGGGGAGGACGGTACACGCCCAAATGCATGTAGCACCTCCCAAACTGGGTTGGGTTGTCCCACTCACCGGAAGTCGGGTCGTCGCGTGACCGTCCGTCGAGATCTGCAAGACAGGGTATCAACTGGTGAGTAAAATCCACAATTACTACAAAAATACACAAAACACTCTAAAAAGTACCCAACGCTCGGGCAAACGTACATACGACCCGTATGCACGCTAGCCCGAGCACCCCGACTCACTCCCGCACCCCCGGCAACCACCCGCACAGCCACCCGCCCCCGGATGCGCCACCGCGCCACAGCCCGCGCACCTAGGCGCACCGCCGGCCCCTGCCCGCACGCCTGGACCCGCCGCCGAGCCACCCGGGTGCACCACGCTCCCCCAACGGTCTCTACCACCAAGACCTACTCCCACCTCCGAAATGGCTCGGATCTGAGGAGAAGAGAGGGCGGATGGAAGGGCTAGGTTGGCCGGAATCCGGATTTGAAAGCACCGGGGTGTAGATCGGGACCCGATCTACACTTTCTATGCTTTAGGTTTTTGGGTTTGAGGACTCTAAGGGGCTCAAATGGAGGTTTTTGAGAGAGGGAGAGAGAGAAAACAAAAGGTGGAAGATGATGAATAGTGGCAACCAATTTTTAGATCTCACTTATATAAAGTCAAACTAGGTTTAATTAGGGTTAATCAAGATTAGGGCTTGATTAATTAGGTTTAAGTGGGATTTGACTTGGGTCAACCCAACCACACAAAAAGACAAAAAGGTTTGACCAAGTCCTTGGGCCCACTTTGACCGAGTCAACTCTCCCAATGACTTCTCGCTCGGTCAAAACCCGGGTACGCCCCGGAACTGTGAAATTTCTGAAACGTTACCGGAATTCGATGAAATTTTCATGAGTGGCTTAGAATGGCACCAGGACACATAATATGCAGTTAGATTTTCAATCGGAGTCCTCTAGCTCAGGACGATAGCTAACAGTCCAAAATTTTAGCGGTTCCGATCGAAAAACGAAAAATTTCAAAAACTGCCAAAATGCTCCAATGGTTACCAGCAAGCCAAAAAGTGACACATATATAACAGTATCAGAGCCACCACCTCAAAAACCCTAAATATTTTTTTTTTTGGAATCCTTCATTGCCGTCGTCCACGTCGTCATCACCGCCGCCATCGTCGTCGTCGTCATAGTGCCTTGCGTCGTTCCGCTCCACCCCTGCCGCTGCTCCCGCCGCCACTGTCGCGCACGCCGCCCCTGCCGAGCACCCTACCCTGTCGCGCCACCCTGCGGCCCTGCCCTGCCGCACCTGGCCCTGCCCAAGCGCATGCCCTGCCGCGCCTGGCCCTGCTACGCCCTGCCTGAGCGCCTGGCCTTGCCAGAACGCCCTGCCTGAGCCCACGCCTGGCCCTGCTACGCCCTGCCCAAGCGCCCTGCCGCGTCACCTGATCCGCGCACTCGCAGATTCGCTCGGATTTCTCGGGACCCTGTCTCGGATCTTGTCGCGGACAAGATCCTGGATTTCCTCGGCATTTGTTCACGAGCCAGACGTGCAAACGCGTCCTTGTCACTGCCAGCGCACGGTCCCGAGTTTCCTGGGATCCCACTCGCGCACGCCCAGCATCCGACCCGGACCCTGTCCAGTGATTGACCCAGCTCCACACGTCTGACCCTGATCCGCGAACCGGACCTGGCCTAGCATCTGACCCGGACCCGATCCGGATCCGCGAACCCGGCCTGGCATCTGACCCAGACCCGACCCGGATCCGCGAACCCGGCCCGGCACCCGACCCGAGTCCACCCTCAGGTCACCTCCGACCGACCTCCGGCTCCTCCGACCTCCCTCTGCCGCCACTAGCCGCCCTCCGCTGCCTCCGGCACCTCCTTGAGACTTTGAATCACTAAATCGGTCATAACTTCCTCTCCGGAAGTCCGATTAAGGTGATCCAGGAGTCCATTTTGCATGATTTTTTGTGCTCTACATCCTTGTTTGCTTCTGATCCTCATCCGAGTGGTTCTGCACAATGTCAGAAACCAACGGAAACCTTACTCTTCTGAAACCTGCTGCGAAGGTGTCTCGTCAGTCTACTTCGTCATTTATCTATGAGGGCATCTTGGGGGCTGCTCCTGCTACGAAAAGACGACGACCTTCTAAGCAGCGTTATCAACCGAAAGGCCGAGGACATCATCTTCCTCCTGTTGCCGCTACGACTGCTACTTCGATTGCCTCCATTCAGTCACACTTGGATAAGTTTGTCCAGATCAGTCAGCGCCTAGACCACCTGATTCTGCAGTAGTCACTTTCTAGTTTTTCTACTCCCTTTACCTTGTCTTCTACTATGGGTACTCATGCTTATTGGATTTTTTATTCGGGTGCCCCACATCACATGACTCCTGATAGTTCTATCCTCACTGCATGCTCACCTGCACCCTCACACCTCCCTTCAATTCATACTGCTAATGGATCTCCTTTAGTCATCACGCAGTGTGGATCGATCACCACCACATCTCACCCTACTGACCGCCTTTCATTACCATTTGTTTTGCATGCTCCTAAGCTTTGCATGAATCTTGTGTCTATTAGTCGATTGTGTGATTCTGGATTCACCGTTACCTTTACCTCTTCAGGGTGTTTTGCGTAGGATCCACGTTCAGGGCAGAGGATTGGTGTTGGTCGTAGGATTGGCGGACTATATTATGTGGAGTATCTTTATCTTCCTATACCTGATCCCTCAGTTTTCTGTGGCACTGTCACCTCTGATACTGACTTGTGGCATAAGAGGTTAGGTCATGTTTCTGAATCTCGTCTTAAAGACCTTATTAAGTCTGGTGATTTAGGTCATGTTTCTTTCTCTCCTCTTTTTGTTTGTGAGGGCTGTAAATTAGCCAAACCTGTTGCTACTCCATTCCATTCTAGTAATCATCAGTCCTCTAGTCCATTTGAGCTTGTTCATTCTGATATCTAGAGTCCTTCTCATGTCACGTCAAAGAGTGGTTTTTTGTATTATATCAGTTTTATTGATGACTATTCTCGCTTTACCTGGATTTATTTATTGCGTCATCGATCTGAGGTCCCAAAGATATATGAGGTCTTTACCACTATGATTCACACCCAGTTTCATACTCGTATCAAAATCTTTAGGTCTGATTGTGCTCGAGAATATATGTCTTCCACGATGCGTTCTCTTCTTCAATCTCATGGCACTCTCTTCCAGCAATCATGCCCTTATTGTCACGCCCCAGGGCCGGCCGACCCCGGGACGCGGCAAGTGTATATATGATATCAGTAACAAGAGTTCAATAACATACTCACACAATAGCTAATAATGACTACACAAATAAAAGCAGGGCTGACATAATATATACACCAAATGCGGAAGCTAAAAGACTGAATCTATAATCCAAAAACATATTACAGACTCGATACATAATCAACTGTCCTGTGAGAGCCAATATATATACAAAGACATCCAAATACAACACAAACGCGTGCCCAAGCACGGAAAATAATACATACAAGCACAAGGGATGCTGATAGCCTCTGATACTCACGGGACGTGGCGCTACTCCGCTACTGATGAAATCCCTCGGGGAGCTCCTCCTCCAGATCCGACTCAGATGACACTGGAGAAAAATATTATGCGAGGGGTGAGCCACACGCTCAGTGAACAGCACAACCCATGCATCACAGCTTATATTAACCACAACCAGATATTATTAATCCACAACCACATTACTCAAGCCACAAAATGGCAGCAACTCCACAATCCAGTGGGTCGCTACCGCCAACCCACTACACCCTCACCCTCACCTCTCAATGGGTGACCAAGGATATTGGGACTAATTACACAAAACCAGCGGGTCCCTACCGCCAACCCGCTACACCCTCACCCTCACCCTCAATGGGTGACCAAGGATATTGGGACTTACAATCCAGTGGGTCGCCACATCGCCGGCCCACCATACCCTCACCCTCACCCTCCAATAGGTGACCTAGGCTCTTGGGACTGACTAGGCTGTTAGTCACCCTTGGTCCACCGATAGTCTCTCCCCACTCCGTAGGTCGTTTGGCCACTCCCACATTCAGCACAGTCCTTCTACCAAATCAGGAGGAGCCTACTGATGGGAGCCCCTGCACGGGACGACCTTTCCAACGCCGGGGTAGTCTCTACACGGATCCAACGAAGGGAACAGAACAGCCTATCCATCGCATATGATCCACTCGGATCCGCAGACAACACATCCTACCAACTCTAATGTCCTGAATTCCTCCAGGACGCATAACCAAGATGCGGGGAACATGCATAATAGTTATAACAGGGTTGGAATATTAACGGGGAAAGAATCCTTGGGAGGGCAGCGTGAGGTCCCGATATAGGACATCCTGACAACCAAACAAGGAACACGGAGTACCCTAGCCCGGGTCTCACCGCTGTCCTCGCGAGGCCCCTCCCCTATGATATTCGCTAAGACAGGCTAATAATCACATGCTCGCATTTTATTTAAATAAAATTAAACTAAATAGGAACATGCGTCGGTCGGGGCTTTCCTAGCATGGAAACATGATAACAGGGTGCATGGTTCTTATACGGGTCCTAAGGGTATAAGTCCCTAGCATACAAATCTAGGGTGGCATGCATACTACAGATTATCATGCTTTCATAGCTTTTCATATTAACAAGTTAATATTTACTATGGTGCCCCAGGGGAGGACGGTACACGCCCAAGTGCATGTAACGCCTCCCTACTAGGTTGGATCGTCCCACTCACCGGAGATCGGGTCGTCGCGCGACCGTCCGTCGAGATCTGCAAGACAGGATAACAACTTGGTGAGTAAAAATCCACAAACTCAATAAAATACCCAAAATACATTAAAAGTACTCTAAAAATACCCAACATTCGGGCAAACGTACATACTGCCCATACGCACGCTAGCCCGAGCACTCCGGCTCACTCCCGCACCACCGGCAACCACCCGCACGGCCACCCGACCCTCGGATGCGCCGCCGCGCCTCAGCCCGCGCGCCCAGGCGCACCGCCGGGCCCTTGCCCGCACGCCTGGACCCGTAGCCGAGCCACCCGGTGCGCCGCGCGCCCACTGCGCCCCGCCGCAGCAGCCCGCGCGCACCCCGCACGCCCCCACGCGCACCACGTGAGCACACCGCACGCCCCGCACGCCCAGTGCCTCGCCCCGCGCGCACCCCGCGCGCACCACCAGCTCGCACCCACTGCTCTCCTCACCACGCGCACGCCAGTGCCTCTGCCCAGCACCCCGCGCGCATGCACCTCTGCGGTGCCCAGCGCCCAATGCCCCTGCGCCCAGCGCTCAGCACCCTCTCCCAGCACACCCGGCATCCGCGACCAGCTCCCAGCGCTCAGTGCCCAGCACCCGGGACCCTCACCCAACGCCCACGCGCACGCCCGCGCAACACGTGCCCAGCGCGCCTGGCAGCACGCGCCCAACGCGCCTGCCAGCCTGCCCGCGCTGCCTGCCTGCGCGCATCGCCGAGTGGCCTGAGCACCGCTAGCCTGCACGCCCGGCCACTGCCCGCCTGATGCCCGAGCACCGCCTGCCTTGCTCGCCTGCGCGCCCAGCCTGCCAGCCCGGCCTGCCCGCGCGCACAGCCCAGCCATCCTACTCTGCACGCCTCCCCCTGCACCCCCCGAGCACACGCCCGCGCGCGCACCCGCGCGCACGCGCTCGCGCGCCCGGCAAACTGGTGCACCTGCTCCCAGCCTACCCGAGCTAGTCCTACCCAGCGCAACCCAGCACCCCCAGCACCCAGCACCCCCAGCGCCAACCCGAGCACACGCCCGCGCGCACGTCCGCGCGCACGCGCGCGCGCGCCCTGCCGCTGCATGCCTGCTGCGCCTGCCTGAGCGCTGCCTGCTGCCCGGGACTGCAACCCCCATGCCCGAGCACCTCCACCACCCATCCAACGGCCACCAATGGCCTCCGACCACCACCCCCCCGCCGCCAACGGCCACCCACAGCCGCCGACCACCTCCCAACCTCAAATCCAACATCCTAACATACATCTAAGCATGAAAAGAGAGGAAAAAGGGCTTACCAAGGGGAGGAAGGGAAGTCCGGTTGCTCTCCGCGCACCGAAACCTCTCCCAAAAGGCTTCCAACGCCCGGATCTTCCTTGGCCCTCGAATTGGCCCAAATCAGAGGAGAAGAGAGGGGGGATGGAGGGGCAAAACTCACCGGAATTCGAATTTGAAAGCACCGGGGTGTAGATTGGGACCCGATCTACACTTCCTATGCTTTAGGTTTTTGGGTTTGAGGGCTCTAAGGGGCTCAAATGGAAGAAAAATGGAGAAGGGGAGAGAGGGAGCACTTTGGTAGGGATGATGAATAGTGCCAAGCTAAAATTAGATCTCACTTATATAGCAAGTCACTTAAAATACCCGGATACGTTCCGGAACTGCGAAATTTTGGAAACGTTACCGGAATTCGATGAAATTTTTGTGAGAGGCCTAAAATGGCACCAGGACACCAAATATGCAGTTAGATTTCCAATCGGAGTCCTCTAACTCAGGACGATAGCTAACAGTCCAAAAATTAACGGTTCCGATCGAAAACCGAAAAAAACGAAAAACTGCCAGAACGCTCCAACGGTTACCAGCAGGCTAAAAGTGACACATATATAACACTTATACTCATGAGTAGAATGGTGTTGCTGAAAGAAAATATAGCCATATTCTTGAGACCGCTCATTCCCTCTTACTTTCTTCTTCAGTCCCCAACACATTCTGAGCTGAGGCTGCTCTTCTATCTGTTCATCTTATCAATATCACTCCCTCTTCTGTCCTATCCGATATGACTCCTCATGAGTGCCTTTACTCCTCCAAACCTGATTATAGCAGACTTCACACTTTTGGATGTACTTGTTTCGTGCTTCTCCCTCCTCATCAACGCACTAAGTTGGTCGCTTGGTCAGTTAAGTGTGTATTCTTGGGGATTAGTTTTGAACATAAGGGATATCGCTGCTACGATCCTATTAGAGATCGTTTTTTGATCGCTCGTCATGTGTCATTTGTCGAAGATGTTCCCTATTTTTCTTCTGCACCCACTGCCTCCTCTTCTCCTATGCCTTCTCCTGTTCAGGCCTCTCTGATTGAGTCTCTACCTCTTCTTGGGCTGTCTGTTGTGCTTGAGCCTACTCCTAGTTCTGTTCTCCCTGAGTCTCATATTGGCATTCCTACTGCTGACTCTCCTGGTTCTTTGTCTCCTCTTAACACTCCTGCAGCCAACTCCCATGGTCCTCTTTGTTCTCCTCCTATTATGTCTTCCCTTGCTCCTCCCACAAATGACTCCACTGCTACTCCGTCTTCCACAGCTAACGCACCTCCCTCTAATGTGGATCCTCGTCCCTTAACTCACTACCCTCAGCGTGAGCGTCATCCACCTGATCGCTTCAGTTTTTTAGTCATCCTCTTTAACTCTGGTTCTCAGGGCTTACACTGATGCTGATTGGGCTAGAGACCCGACCACTAGATGCTCCACCACTGGTTTCTGCCTATTTCTCAGAGATTCCATCGTCTCTTGGCGCAACAAGAAACAGGAGGTTGTTTCTCTTTCCAGCACTGAGGCTGAATATCGAGCCATGGCTATCACCACCAAGGAGATTGTTCATCTTAGACGTCTCTTGGTGGATCTAGGAGTTACTATGACTGGTTCTACTCCTCTTCACTGTGATAACCGGTCTGCTATTTAGATTGCTAGCAATCCGATCTTTCATGAGAGGACCAAACACATTGAGATCGATTGTCACTTCGTTCGTCAGCACTTTCTTGCAGAGACATTATCGCTTCCGCATATCTCCTCTGTTGAGCAGCTTGCTGATTTCTTTACGAAGTCACATCCAGTTCCTCAATTTCAGTTTCTGCTTCGCAAACTCATTTTATATGATCCACCGTGAGTTTGAGGGGTGCTGTTACATTATATGTGTTATCTCATAATGTGTGTAGTATATTACACGTGTAACTCCTAGACACTTGTATATATAAAGGAATTAAACCCTAAGTGGAATTAAATGATTCCATTATTTCATTATCTCATTCTAATAATAAATCTATTAATATTGGAAAGGTGAAGAAAATTATAATATATTAATAAGGTATTGTTAACAAATTAATTGCTCTTCAAATCCTAAGTCACATAAAAATAATTATCAAAATGAGAAATGTCAATTTGATAACAAACCTCATAAAAGTAAATACATAATCTTGCCTAGCTACCCTTTCTGAAATAAAAATAAAGCTTTGCAAATGTTTTATCCCAAAATTCTAAATTTATATGAGCAAATACATAGCAAACCACTTGAAATGTGCTTCTTTTTTATCAAACTGTCATCAAAATCCTTGACAAAAAGCCAAAGATGAAGACTAAAAAATGGTACCCGACTGAGAGATGATGAGAATCGTTGTAGAATGTGGTGATAACCCACTCTCCATGACATTAAACAAATAAGAAGGACCATTGACAATATTCAACATGCTTGGATCACTTGTCCCAATGCCTGTGTAGCTTTGTACAGGATGGCTTAATAAAAATGCCTCATTCAAAAGCATGAAGAATATCATGGATTCTCTCTCTCCAGATGGCATTCTTTTTGTGAAATTCATCCTTGTAGCTGCACCAACACTTGGAGCATATCAATATATCATGCTATACAACTTCTCTTGGAGTCTCATTTTCTCAGTATGGAGCTAGCATATGATATTCACCTTGTAATATTAAATTTTGATGATCATCTATCTTCACTTGTTTGAGATATTTAATCTTTTTATATAAATATATATTTCAAAATCTAAGCATTCAAATGTTGGCATTGATTTATACTACTATTTTTACCTTCAAGTAGCGTCGGCGATTTTAGAACCATATCTTGATTTGAGACTTTTTCAGATTGAGTTGCTCACAAAGTTCTTTTATTTTATTCTTGTTCAGAAAATTGCACTGTTCAAAAATACTTCAAAAGTAAATAAATACTTTCATAATCAACAACATAATTATGAATTTATAAATTGAATGAAAAAAATGAAGAGAGTGAAGAGACATGAGTTGAGGGCTTGAATATGCTCTTTTGTGTGATGAGATTTTTTTTTATTCTTGTTGTCAAGGATGTTAGAGTCACCCATGTCAAAATTTATTGGTGTCATATCAATGTCCTCCTTTAATAGGGTCCCAATCCATGCATCAAAATCATCATCATTAAACATTTAGGGCGCGTCTATCCCCACTAAACATTTTCCTTACCCCACCAATCAGAAGAAAAAAAAAAACAGTGTTTGGATGTTCCCACCAATCCAGGTCGACCGGACTTGGTCGCCATTTCAGATTTTGGGCGACCGGACTTGGCCGCCATTTCAGGTTTTAGGCGACCGAAATTGGTCTCCATCTCAGGTTTTGGATGACAGTAACTGGTCGAATAAGGTCCAGAACTATATTTACCTATTCTTTGTAAACAAATAAATTTTTGGGTTTATCCATCATATTTTACATTTATTCTTTTATTCAAATAACAGCTAAGGGACTGAAAAAAATGTAAGTAGGTAAATACTTTCAATTAATCCAAATTTTTATAGAAAAATATCTTATTAGACAAATATATATCATTTTTAAGCTTCGTTTGAATTCGTAGTTAAGCGGATTCTTTGTTTAAACACAAAAAAATCTATCAGTTGATCCAAACACATTTTATATTTAGTTTTTAAAAATTTTCCGTCACTTATATAAAAAAATTGTTCTTATGTTTTACATTTAAGAATAATAATTTATTCTCCCTACATTACAACTCATATTTGGAGTGGCATGAAAGATCCAAGGAGGATACACGCCATGGGATTAAGTTTTCAAGAAAAAAAAATTAAAAACTTTATTACAAATTCTGTTCTACCAAGTTTAGTCGCCCGAAACCTGAAATGACGACCAAGTTAAGTCGCCCAAAATATGAAATGACGACTAAGTTCGGTCGCCGAAAACTTAAAATACCGGATCGGTGGGAATAGAAAAAACACGGTTTTTTTTATTTTTTTTATTGGTGGGGTAAGAAAAAGATTTTGTGAGGATAGACGCGCTCAAACATTTATTCACCATGTCCTCTCACTCCAACTCCCACATTCCGTTGTGGCTGTGCATGCTAACTTGATTTAATTACAAGAACAAAGGTTAATTTTTGAAGAATCAAATTGAGTGATGTACGAGCACTATCCAAACCAATATTGTGACATTTGAACTAAAAACTCATGCTAAACCATAAGATTTTTTAATTCAATAAAACCAATATTGGGTTGCTTCAAGAAGTTTCTGAAGTCATAGAAAATATAAGTGGTTTAATGCATATTTTATTTTAAGGGTTTGATCTTAGCATGTTTTTTTAGGTTTGCTAATTCCTTGAATAATTAGACATACTGATCTTTGTAGCTTATTTGAATTATACATGAACTGCAAATTAATGCACATATTAATAATTAACATTCACACAGAAATTAGCCTGTTAAGACTGTTGAAAGAGAAATTTAAAAGAAACATTGGTAGTACAGTGTGACAACAAACAAAAAGAAAAATGCAACGAAGGATCATATATTTTAAAAGAAAATTAACACATGAATGTTTATTGTTAAGTTGTTTTCTACTATCATAAAGCCTAACACTCCCCTCCATAAATCCAAGTGGAAAGTTAGAAGAGAACTTATATCGACTATTTATGGCCCATCCTTGTCCTAAACTTATTAATTCAAATCTAGGCGCTGTTTCACCACCATTTTCAGCCCCAATTTTAGCTTTATATGTGTTGATAGAAAATTAATGACGCATATGCTCACATTAACAAGCCATATGTTTCAAAAAAAAATTTACATTTTTTATAAAATGCATCTATGCAATTTATTGGAGTATATGTTTCATTTTTTATAAAAGCATATACTTAATTAGATGATGTATACTATTTTAAAAAAATTCAAAACACATGTAGACTGTAATTGAGGCTGAAAATAGAGCTGGACACGTCCTTCAAATATAGATAAACATGAATAAATTTGATTTTTTTTTATCAACTTTGTAAACATAAAAATAAATTTTTGAAATTTTTTTATGAAATCAAAATGAGAAGGATCTCATTTTTCTTAACAATCATAGAAATTTTTTAATTTGTAAAATTTATTGGACAATATATGTAGATTCTAACCGGGCCTAGATCTTGGCATATAATCCCATTTTTATTTTTGAATTATTTTTTTATTTATATGTTGGATGAGACTACTGATAGGACTCACACTTTTTAGCCCTTGATTTTGCTTGCGTTAAAAAGTTGTCAAGAGAAAAGTGGTATTAATGAATATTTTTAAAAATCAAATTATTTATTTAACTAAAACAACAAAGTTTAAAATAAAAATTGCTTGGTAACGTGTGTGTGCTTATAAGTATCTATAATGTGTGTATGTACATGTGTGTATATATTGTGAGAGTGTTTGTATATATTAAGATATGTAAAATATTAAATAGATTATAATGTATATTTGTAAGAGATATTACGAATATTATAATTTATATATAGCCTATGTTAAGTCATATAATATGTGTGTGTATATAGTGTGTGTATAGTATTAGTATCACCAAAAAAAAAGGAAAAAAAGAGAAGAAATCAATATTTTTAAAAATCAAATAATTTATTTAACTAAAAAAACAACCATGCTAGAAGTTTGTTGTTGCATGGAACTGGGTTAAAAGTCAGTAATTCAACTCTCTCGAATTAATTAAAATAATGAATATAGCAGTAATGATGGAACTTGGACTTGTAGCTAACAGATCGACAAACAATACAAAAATATCTGTGACAGTGCATTTTTGGTGGCTTAGGGGTTAACAAATTAATTAAGGGGTGTTGACATATTAAATAGTTTACAATTAATAAATCGTATTTTCGAGTGACGTACTGACAAACAAAGTCTAAATAATTAATCAGAATGACATTGTCAAACAAATGTAAAATGTTCAACTAAAATAATCATAAAAAAAATATGTTTAAATTATATACACCATACAAACATCATCACTGTTCAACCATCATATAAATTGTTTAATTTACGCAATACGAGAGATCCCTCCACGGGTGAAGGAAACAACAGCGCTACGCGCTAACGCGCAATCGATCGAGGAGCTTTGGGAGGCTGGCAGATTATTGAAATGCATGGGATCCTCCGAGGTCGAGAGACAGGTCCTCCGTTCGGTGGTGATTGCGGGAGCATGGTCAATCTGACGCGCTCGTAATGACGTGATTTTTAACGCGTCACGAGTTTATGTGGAAAACATGTGAAAGACGATCGGCAGTTTTCATTGTACAATGGGGCTGGGGTATCGCGGGGGCCCGAAGTGTGGCCTTCCACAGGGAAAGAATTATTGTTGTCACATAGTTTCGGGGATTTTCATCGGTAGTGATGGCGGTCCGGTAGACATCCTGTTTACTTGGGATCACATTCACTAATTTTTTATTTTGCATTGGCTTTATGTTACTTTTTCATGTCTTTCTTTACCCCCTTACCTCTAATTCAGAGTTGTAATCATTCTTCTAGCAATACAAGTTTAATAGCAATATCTACCTTATTTCAAAAAAATACGGGAGATCCCTACAAGAATGATAAAATAATGATAGCTTTCATGTATCACATATCTTGTGGCTTGTTGTGAAAAACTTCATGTCTTCAGTACACACAGTCCATCCAACAATGCAACAACACACAATAATTTTGTCCACTAGTATGAGTGGGACAGATCACTAAATAAATATGTTATTTATTTATGTTCAACAATGCAACAACACACAACGTCACTAAATAAATATGTTATTTAGTGATCAGATCCTTAATGATCATCTTTTGTTTAAAATGATCTGTACCTATATATGTGAAGTGCCGACTGAAACACAATGATCATCCCCATTTACAGGTTAATTTTTTTTATTCTTCTTATTTTTCTTGTTTTACTTTCTCTTCTTCTTTGTCCTCCTCTTCTGTGTCTAATAAATTTAATGATCTTTTAAAATAGATCATCAATACAAACACAATAATATGATCACGATTGAGGACATGAAACATATTTTGTGTTATAAAATTGTTTTTCAAAACAGGGCAATGCAAAGAACCTAGTAAGGCCACAGATTCAAACTAATATAAAACACAGCAAATATTCTGCAAATAAGAACAGAGGATTAGAAAACATATCAGTTTTGGTGGAAGCGAGCAGATACGCTCTGTCCTCGGTGAATAAGGCCCCCCCACGCACAGGGATGAACGGCTCCTACCACTGAGAGATACGACCACCAGGGTTATGCCTCCTCGGGGTGCGAGCTACGAGGAGACCACAGTGAACAGGCGTGATCCTTTCAGACGCTCAGATCAGAGAACAAGAAAAGTGGAAAGGACAGACTCCGATCAGAAACAGGAGAACAGTGGTTGTAGGTGGGCTCTGGATGTGATTTCGCTGATGTTAAGAGAGACGAATTTTGACACCTTTATATAGGCAGTCCAGCAGCAACGTTCACAAAAAAGGAAAACCGACAAAATAAATGCGTGCATTAAAATCGTTACCCGACCACTTAATTGCGCACATTAATTGAAATAATTGCGCACATTAACGGGCAGTTAATACACGCATCCGTTGAGAGATCTCGGCGCGGACGGTTTTGGAAAGGTGGCGTGGCGGTTTTAGAAACAATTCAAATTCAAAAGGAGTTGAAAAGTTGTCGCGAGAGGCAAAAAGAAACCCACGCGCAAAGGGCCCAGAGTGGCCCGAGGAGAGGGATTTGCACCCCCCCCTGCGCGCGCGCCCAAGTGTGGCCCGCAACCCAGCCCGGCCCGGCCCGCCTCGTGTGCAGGCGCGACGTGCGAGCGCGCACGCCCGGTTAACTAGTTTTTCCACCAGAAATCCAAACCCACGGGTTGATGGGTTGGGCCTCGTGTGTGCGCGCGTAGGGGTTTGGTTCAACAAGTCTCAATAATGGATTGGTTTGACTCAATGTATAAGGTGAAACAATGAAGTGATTTTAACCGATGTGGGACTAAAGTGTTGGGAAGGAAAAATGAATACTCAATTTTTGGTCAACCAAATAATGGGTTATTAAAGATGGGCCCAACACTAACAATCCCCCCCTTGACCTAAAATTGTAGAAGAAAGAATATGATCTGAGCATCTTATACCATGTAATAGATGAAGGTACCTTCTGGGTTTGAACCTTCACTTAGTGTAAACTAGATCCAACTGAGAAGTCTGAATAGACCATGTCCTTGAATTCGACCCCTTAAGCCAGAATTCACTAGTCACACACACGGTACAGGATATGGGTCCTGTTCTGCGGGGTAGCACGTTACGGCCATGTGCTCGTATCCTTTCTTGAGTGCCTTAGAGACTTAGCCCAAATCTCAAAGAACGCGGCCTCACGTCCGTGCACTCATATAGGTGAGTTCTCCAGGGTGTCTGCGTGGGCCACACCCTGTCCGAAAAGGACTTGAACCCATTAAGAGCGTAAGCTCAACCTTCTTCCGCCACAGTATAGTACTGATATCATAGGGATGAGTTAGAGAAGTTTTTTCTCTACAGTACTCACAAGTTTACCAATACAGCTTCGTTAACCCCTTGAAAACCATCTTCATGGGATCTCCAATCACAATGGTAGGGAGCCCGCTGTTATATATGTGTCACTTTTAGCCTGCTGGTAACAGTTGGAGCATTCTGGTAGTTTTTCGGTTTTTACCGGTTTTCGATCGGAACCGCAAATTTTTGGACTGTTAGCCATCGTCCTAAGCTAGAGGACTCCGATTGGAAATCTAACTGCATATTTGGTGTCCTGGTGCCATTTTAGACCTCTCACGAAAATTTCATCGAATTCCGGTAGCGTTCCCGAAATTTCACAGTTCCGGGGCGTATCTGGGTTTTTAAGTCGCACACTATATAAGAGTGGGATCTAATTTTTCCGAGTTACTGTTCATCATCCCTACCAAATCCCTCTCTCTCCTCCCTCTCTCTTTTTCTCACTTTTGAGCCCCCTAAGCCCCTCAAACCTAAAAACCTAAAGCACGAGAAGTGTAGATCGGGTCCCGATCTACACTCCGGTGTCTTCAAAACCCAATTCCGACGACTCTAGCCACTCCGTCCCCCTCTCTTTGTCCTCTGATTCGGGCCATTTCAAGGGCTGTGGTAGATCGGGGCGTAAGAGAGCCGTTGAGAAGGGTTTCGGTGTGCGGAGAGCACCCGGACTTCGCTTCCTCCCCTTGGTAAGGCCTCTTTCTTCACTTTTCTTGCATAGATGTATGCTAGGAGTGTGGATCTGTGTATGAGGGGTGGTCGGCGGCTGTGGGTGGCCGTCGGAGGGTGGTGGAGGTGGTCGGAGGTCTGTGGGTGGTGGTTTGGGTGGTCTCGGGCAGCAGGGGGTGGTCTCGGGCTGGTGGGAGATGTTCTCGGGCAGCAGGCAGAGCAGCAGCAGCGCGCAGGCTGGGCGCGCGCGGGCATGCGCGCGTGCGTGCGTGGGCGCGCGTGCGCGCGGCGTGCAAGCAGGCGCGCGCGGGAGGCGTGCTGTGCTGGTCGTGCAGGCGTGCTGGGCGGCTGGTGCTGGGCGAGCTGGTGCGCGAGGTGCTGGGCGGCTGGTGCTGGGCGGCTAGTGCTGGGCGGGCTGGTGCGCGAGGAGCTGGTCGCGCGGGTGCTAGGCGTGCGAGCAGGGGTGGTGCGTGCGCGAGGTGGTGGCTGAGGCAGCGGAGGTGTGTGCGCGAGGTGGTGGCTGAGGCAGCGGAGGTGTGTGCGCGAGGTGGTGGCTGAGGCAGCGGAGGTGTGTGCGCGAGGTGGTGGCTGAGGCAGCGGAGGTGCGTGCGCGAGGTGGTGGCCGAGTGCAGGGTGCGCGCGGAGGGCGCGGCGAGGCCGTGGTGGTGCGCGCGGGGCGCGGCGAGGCCGTGGAGGTGCGGGCGGGATGCGCGCGAGGCGAGGCGCTGCGCGCGGGGGCGCGCGGGGTGCTCGCGGGTGACGCGAGGCGTGCGGGGTGCGCGGGCTGAGGCGCGGCGGCGCGTCCGAGCGGTCGGGTGGCCGTGCGGGTGGTGGCCGGCCGTGCGGGTGATTGCAGGGGGTTGTTGGGTGATTAATTTGGGATTTTGGGTGTTTATTTGGGTATGTTATGTATTTTTGGGTGATTATGGATTTTAACTCACCATATTGAATGTCTGTCTTGCAGATCTAGACGGACGGTCGCGCGACGACCCAGATACGGTGAGTGGGACAATCCAACCCAGTTGAGAGGCGTTATACGCACTTGGGCGTATACCGACCTCTCCTGGGGCACCGTGGATGAATATTAACCTGCAGTAATATGTAATCCATGCTTGTATGATTAAATTGTAGAATGCATGCTACCCTAGACTTTGCATGTTAGGGACTTGCACCCTTAGGATATGTGTATGAGCCATGCACCATGTCTCCTGTTTCATGTTAGGAAACCTCGACCTGTGTATGCGTCCTACTAGTTAATTTATTAAATTAAATGCTAGTGTATGTTAAATCGCATGCCTTAGGTAATATTATCGGGAGGAGCCTTGCGAGGACAGCGGTGAGACCCGTGTTAGGGTACTCCGTGTTCCTTGTTTGGTTGTCGGGATGTCCTGTATCGGGACCTCATGCTGCCCTCCCAAGGTTTCTAGTCCCAATAATATTATAAGTAATGTTGTATGATTTGTATGATTATTAGCATGAGTAGTGAATATTATAGGGGAGGGGCCTTGCGAGGACAGCGGTGAGACCCGGGTTAGGGTACTCCGTGTTCTTTGTTTGGTTGTCGGGGTATCCTATATCGGGAACTCATGCCGCCCTCCCGAGTTTCTTTTCCCCAATGATATTCCAACATTGCTTTTGATTGTACTTATTCCCCGCATCTCGGATATGCGACCTGGAGGAACTCTGAAGAGTTCATGGCATTTGAGTGGTAGAGATGTGTTGTTGGCGGATCCGAGTGGATCATATGCGTATGGATAGGCTGTTCTGTTCCCTGCGTTGGATCCGGTAGAGGCTACCCCCAGCGTTAGAAAGGCCGTCCTTCGGAGGACCCACATCAGTAGGCACCTCCTGATTTGGTTTCGGACTGTGCTGAAGTTGTGGGTGGAGACCAAGCGGCCTACGGAGTGGAGGAGAGACTATCGGTGAACCAAGGGTGACCAACAGCCTAGTCAGTCCCAAAATCCTATGTCACCCGTGGTAGGGTGAGGGTGAGGGTGTAGTGGGTTGGCGATGAGCGACCTACTGGATTTGTGAATGGATGATTATCAGTCCCAATAGCCTATGTCACCCATTGATGGGTGAGGGTGAGGGTGGGGTGGTTCGGCGGAGTACGAACCACTGGATTATGTTGTTATGTCTTGGAGATTGGATAAATAATGAAATTGTGGTAAATATTGTCTGTGATGCATGGGTTGTGCCGTTCACTGAGCGTGTGGCTCACCCCTCGCATATGTTTTTCCTCAGTGGTCACTGAGCCTGAGCTAGAGCCGGAGCAGCAGCAGGAGCTTTCCGAGGGATTTCTTCAGTAGCGGAGCAGCGCCACGTTCCGCGAGTGCCAGAGGCTATCAGCATCCCTTTTTCTTGGTTGTATGTACTTTATTTCCGTGCTTGGCACGTGTTTGTATATATTCAGTTGTTACTATGTATATTGGCTCTCACAGGACATATGATTATGTATCGAGTCTGTAATATGTTTTGATTACAGACTCAGTTTTTAGCTTCCGCTATATTGTGTATATATATTATGTCAGCCTTGTTTTATCTATGTTGTCATTTTTATCTGTGGTTTAGAGTATATGTACTTGACCTCATGTGTAGGCTTCTGATATGATATATACACCTGCCGCGTCCCGGGGATGGCCGCCCTGGGGCGTGACACCCGCTGTAGGTAATTATATAATGGGCTGAAGCCCCATCCCCCTCGATGTCTCATGGACAAGTCGTCTGACAAGTCCTTTTGTGAAATGATCTGCGAGATTTCTCTCGGATCTCACAAACTCTAGAGTAATTATCCCCTGAGAAATCAGGTGCCGAATTGATTTATATCGCAAGCGCAAGTGTCTAGACATTTTCTCATTATCATTATTTTGTAATGATTTTGCAATCACACCTTTGTTGTCACATCTTATGGAAATTGCTGGAATAGGCTTTCCCATCAATGGAATCTCACTCAACAGATTCCTAAGCCATTCTGCCTCTGAAGCTGCAATATCCAATGCAATAAGCTCTGATTCCATTGTGGAACGAGCAATTACTGTCTGTTTAACAGACCTCCATGCTATTGCTGCACCACCTATCAAAAACACAAACCCACTGGTTGATTTAATATCAACTGAATCAGAGATCCAGTTGGCGTCAGAATAACCCTCAAGTACAGGAGGAAAACCAGTATAATGTAATGAAAGTGAAATAGATCCTCGCAGATATCTAAATACACGTGTGAGTGCAGTCCAATGCTCTTTATTAGGATTGCTTGTGTATCTACTTAGCCTACAAACAGCATATGCAATATCAGGACGAGTGCAATTCATAAGATACATTAAACTTCCAATCATTTGTGCATATAATTCCTGTCCAACAGGTTCTCCCAAATTCTTTTTCAACTTAATTGATGAATCATATGGTGTATGCACAGGTGAAAAATCATACATATCAAATTTTTTGAGTATCTTCTCAATGTAGTGAGACTGTGAAAGTGTAATACCAGATGAAGTCTTGATTAATTTTATTCCCAAAATTAGACTTGCATGACCAAGATCTTTCATATCAAAGTTTTTAGAAAGAAAAATTTTGGTTTCTTCAATAATGTCCTGATTAGACCCAAAAATTAAAAATTCATCAACATATAGGCAAATGATAACACAAGCATCAGATTTCACTTTCATATAAAGACATCTGTCATACTCATTATTTTTAAAACCAAAAGAAGCGATGACTCTATCAAATTTTTCATACCACTGTTTAGGAGCTTGTTTGAGCCCGTACAGAGATTTCACGAGTTTACACACCTTCTGTTCTTGTCCAGGAACCACAAATCCTTCAGGTTGGTCCATATAGATCTCCTCATTGAGATCTCCATGTAAAAAAGCGGTTTTGACATCCATCTGATGGATTTCAAGACCATGAATTGAAGCTAATGCGACCAGTATCCGAATAGTGGTAATTCTAGTGACAGGAGAATATGTATCAAAATAATCCACACCAGGTTTTTGTTTAAAGCCCTTTGCTACTAGCCTAGCCTTGTATTTTTCTATAGAGCCATCTGGACGAAATTTCTTTTTGAAGATCCATTTACACCCAATTGTTCTACTACCTGGAGGGAGAGAAGTAAGAACCCAAGTATTATTATGAAGAATGGAATCAAATTCACTATTAATTGCTTCTCTCCATATGCATCTGGAGATGACATAGCTTCATTGAAGGTTAAGGGATCATCTTCAATAAGAAATGTGAGGAAGTCATCTCCAAATGTTTTTTCTACTCTAGGTCTCTTACTTCTTCTTAATTCAGGTTCATTCTCAAGAGATGGAACAAAGGAAGAAGAAGAAGCCCCTAGATCAGCAGTAGATTTATGTCCAATAGCTTTAGAATTTGTGGTTTTCATGGGAAAAGAATCTTCAAAAAAGACAACATCTCTAGACTCAATAATTGAGTTGGGACTGATCTCAGGAATTCCAGATTGTAGGACTAAAAATCTATATGCAGCACTATGATATGCATAGCCCACAAATGCACAATCAATTGTTTTTGGTCCTAACTTCTTCTTTTTGGGAGGAGGAATATCCACTTTTGCCAAACATCCCCAAACTTTGATGCTACTAAGGTTGGGTTTCCTACCTTTCCACAATTCATAAGGAGTTTTATCACAATTTCTAAGGGAACCCTATTTAGAATATGACAAGCAGAATATATGGCCTCTCCCCAAAAATTTTCAGATAAACCAGAACTTGATAACATGGAATTAACCATGTCACACAGGGTCCGATTTTTCCGTTCTGCCACACCATTGGATTGGGGTGAATAGGGAGCGGTGGTCTGATGAATGATGCCATTATCTTCACACAATTTAGAGAATTCATTCGATGTATATTCACCTCCTCGATCAGACCTAATCACTTTGATTTTTCTATCTAATTGATTTTCTACTTCTGCCTTATAAATTTTGAAAAATTCTAGAGCCTCATCTTTTGAACGCAACAGATACACATAACAAAATTTTGAAAAATCATCAATAAAGGTTATGAAGTATCTTTTTCCTCCTCGAGTAAGCATACCATTCATTTCACATATGTCACTATGTACTAAGCCTAACAGTTCAGAAATTCTATCAACAGATTTAAAAGGTTTTCTAGGCTGTTTCGCTTGCACACAGATATGACATTTAGAAGTTTCATTAAGATGAGATTTAGGAATCAAATCAAGAAACATCATTTTTTTTTATGGTACTTAAGTTTATATGTCCTAAACGAGCATGCCACATATTATGAGATTCAACATTCAAAGCAGTAGTAAATAAGGAGGAAGAACATTCAAACATAATATTCAACTTAAACAAACCATCACACACATAGCCTTTCCCAACGAAGGTTTCAAACCTAGTTATTACAACCTTATTTGCTTCAAAAACTAGTTTATAACCTTGCTGTATCAACAGCGACCCACTAACTAAGTTTTTTCTCAAATCAGGAACGTGTTGCACGTTTTGAAGTGATAGGACATTCCCGGACGTGAAGAGTAGATCAACATGTCCTTCTCCAATGATACGTGCAACAGAGTTGTTTCCCATTCTCACATATCCATCAATGGCCTGATAGGAAGCAAATAAGGATCTATCAGAACAGAGGTGTATGTTTGCTCCGTGTCTATCCACCAATCAGTAGATTGACAAGCTAAGTTTAACTCAGGATGGACAGTGACAAACCTAATATGGGAGGAAGAGGGTGCGATCATACCAGCACTAATGCACCGGATCCCATCAGAACTCCGAAGTTAAGCGTGCTTGGGCGAGAGTAGTACTAGGATGGGTGACCTCCTGGGAAGTCCTCGTGTTGCACCCCACCGAGAATGTTATAAAATTTTTTTCAAAACAGGGCAATGCAAAGAACCTAGTAAGGCCACAGATTCAAACCAATATAAAACACAGCAAATATTCTGCAAATAAGAACAGAGAATTAGAAAACATATCAGTTTTGGTGGAAGCGAGCAGATACGCTCTGTCCTCGGTGAATAAGGCCCCCCCACACACAGAGATGAACGGCTCCTACCACTGAGAGATACGACCACCAGGGTTATGCCTCCTCGGGGTGCGAGCTACGAGGAGACCACAATGAACAGGCGTGATCCTTTCAGACGCTCAGATCAGAGAACAAGAAAAGTGGAAAGGACAGACTCCGATCAGAAACAAGAGAACAGTGGTTGCAGGTGGGCTCTGGATGTGATTTCGCTGATGTTGAGAGAGACGAATTTTGACACCTTTATATAGGCAGTCCAGCAGCAACGTTCACAAAAAAGGAAAACCGACAAAATAAATGCGTGCATTAAAATCGTTACCCGACCGCTTAATTGCGCACATTAACGGGCAGTTAATACACGCATCCGTTCAGGTAGTTTATGAAAACAGAATCAAGTCATTACGTAGGATTAAAAATCTAAATCAACTTGAGGATATAAATTTAGCTGATGTTTATATCCAAGTCCCCCATATTGTTGAGGCTAAGAAGAGGGAAGCAAGCTACATGGGTCTCAAAGTAAAGAAAGAATCTTCAGTAATTTTAACAACTTACCATTTAAACTAAATTCAATGGCAATTGGATTGTGTAAATTCATAGGAAAAAGATTTTTTTAATCGTACAACTGAGCTAGAGATATATAATTACGATCCCTTCATGGTAAAAAAAACATGATTTAACAACGTTCAGATATATAATCAATCCAAAAATAACTTTTAAATTATCAAAACTAATAAAATCTAATTTGATTTTAAGAAATCTTTTGAGATTCATTTAAATCTAATCAAATCATCATTTAATCAAAATCAATCAAATCATAACCCTAATCTATCGATTTTTTTTCTCCAAAACATAATCAATCTCTAAAAAAATAAATTGAAACACCAAACACCAAAAATCAATGGAGAATGATTTTTCACCTTAGATCCGGTCACCACACTCACCATCATCGTCTCTTATGGTATTCGATGGGGTAGGGTTAGGTCATCACTACGCCTCATGTCTTTTGAAGATTTTTTTTTAAAATGATAATTGGTGGATCTGCCACTTCTTTGATTAAAAAAAGAGTACAGTTCCAGAGAGAAGTAAGAAAGAAATGATACAGAGGGGAGGGGAGAGACCAAAGATCATTGATTAGGAGATCTAATCTAAACAAGCTTAGGATCCCCCCTAATCCATCTACAAATAGCTAAGAGGCAATAATCAGAGCATGTCTCTCCACCCTTACTACCGCCGCCCCACCACATAGACAGCCCCAGGATATGATAAAACTCTTTGCTCTGTCCCAAATACCTTCCACCGATGCAATGGAGCCTCCAAAGATCATATCGTTGCGCCCAAGCCAAGTGGCCTACATGACGGCTGGAACCAAGGATTGCATAATTTTTCCACGGAGCTGAGCATTGGTTTCAGCTTTGGCTTGGCTTGTTTAATAAACGAGCCGAGCCGAACTTTAACCGAGCTTTTCACGAGCTAAATGAGCGGAGCTTGAACACGAAATTAATCTCGATCTCAAGCTAAACAAAGCTCGAGTTGAGCCTGATACTAAACGAGCTGAGCTTGAATAAGTCAAAGCTCGGCTCGTTTACCACCAAAATTTGCAATTGACAAACAATATTTAGTTTCCCATATGTGTTATTACGTGGGTGTGCAATAAAGAATAAGGACACAAATAAAGGCACCCAACATATACTCATTTGCAATGATTTTTTTTACATATTTCACAAAAATAAAATAATATATTCAGCATCGTTTGCAGACGCATTTATAATTCACATGAGTTATGATTATTATTTTTTGAAATACATATTTAGTTAATAATGTGCATTCTTATTAAAAAAAATAAAGTGCATACTTATATGATTTGAATGTATTTTTTTTTATGCTTTCTAAAATGGAATATATACATTGAGATAGTAAAATACAAATTTTATGAACATGCTAAAACAAGTGGTACAATATTTTATATTACATATGATTCAAATGTTATAAATATTTGCGATTGACAAACAATACAAAAAGATTTGCGACAGTGCATTTTTGGTGTCTTGGTGGTTAAAAGATTAATTAAGGGGTATGGAGCTATAGTTCAATGGTTGATATATTAAATAATTTACAATTAAAAGATCGTGTTTTCGAGTCTCATCATTTACCTACCAAAATATATCTAATAATAAATTAAAAATTTATAAAATAAAACATATTATTTATAATATTTTATTCCACCAATTAGCAAGTTTTAAACCTTAATATGTTTTAAAGTAATTGTTTAATATCACAATAGTGTATGACAAATATATTGTACCCATGAAAAAAAAGCCCACATATTTATTTTTATTCAAATAGAAATATGTTTTTAATTTTATTGTGGGCAAATATATATATATATTTTTATTAAAATTCACAACTTTTTAATCCAAAACCTTAAAGAAACTTCTATCCCATGACATGCAACATGTTCCTAATAGGTTATAAAACAAATTTTCATTTGCTTTTTGCTTCAATCAAAAGATAACTAATGAGTCTATCAAAAAAGAAAAATAAATATGAGGCCTTGATGGCCATAGTGATACATAATCAAATATAAATACCATAACTATTTATTTTTTATATATAAACAAATAATAATAATAATAATAATAAAGCATTACCTCATAAGCGATCCAAAAAATGCTTGAGTCCCGGGAACACCAAATCAATATATTGAAGTTGAAAAGCATCCTTATTATGTTAATTTATAGAGATGGTTTGTGGCTATTAAGGTATCAAATTAAAGAAAGTAATAGATAGGAAACCCTGATCACCTTTTTTGGTCAATATATCCTTGCAAGTTTATGGTGAAATTTCATCAAGATGATAAAATATACTCAAATTAATTAACCTATGTTAACCTCATTCGAAAAAAAAATCAATATGATATCCAAATTAACAACTTAAATTAGAATTTCAATTCTTAGCAACATAGGAAGATTAGTTTGACAATTTAAATTAGAAGTTTAATTTTTAGTAGTACATTTTTTTGGGAAAATTTATAATTGGAAGTTCCGTCTTTGAGAATTGAAAATGGAAATATTTTTGGTCTGGGGCTTATAAAGTGTCTCTAAAAGAAATAAGGTCCTAGTTGCAAATGTGTGGGAGCTGGGAAAACTTGGATTTTGAAAGAACTACAAAACTACCTACTCCTCTCTAAAAAAAAAGAAGACAGTTTTACTCTCTTTTCGTGTTATCCAAGACAACAAATCTTACACTTTTTAGAGTACCTTGAAGTAGGTCTGTCAACGGGTTGGATTTGGGTTAGGTCGGAGTGGATCTAGACCCAACCCGTTTGATTGTCGGATCCTTCAGATCGGGTCCATATCAAGTCTTGGGTTGGGTCAGGTCGACCCATTAACAGACCTAGGTCAGACAAAAAGAGGTCGAGAAACTTCTTAAGGACCTACAATGGCTCCATTTGTTTTTTTTTTAATAGAGTATAGTATATTATAAATAGTTCTTCACTATTTTGATTTGTTAATGTTTTATGAGCGAACATTTGAAATATGATTTGGATTATTATGTTTTTACGTGAAGTCAAATGGTTGTAAAAATATTTCAAATGCTTAAAATTTTAAATGATTGTTCAATATTTAGTTATAAATGTTGGGTTGGATCATAAAAAAAATCACATAGTATTTGGGTTGGATCAATCAGGTCCATAGGATCAGGTCAGGATGGACCCAAACCTGACATGTTTTAATTATCGGATCATTCGGATTGAGTATTTATGCCTTTTATCTTATCGGATCTGAATCGACCCACGACCCGTTAACAGACCTACCTTAAAGGCTTGATGCTCTCTTCGCTTCTTGGATGAAAAGGGGGCATATTTGGGTATTATTGTGGTAGGTAGAATCTAGTACCACAGCATCCTTTGAGTTATTAGAGGTAATCCTCCTCTTCTATTTACCTTATTTTTATTTTATGCTTTTTGGGTGGATGATCTTATTACTGGGTTTGTGATCTATCAAGTTGATTTCAAATCAAACATTTTATATATATGATTAAGATTCCTGACTTTAGGAGCATTATAACAATATATGATTTGAATTTAAGGTTCATGTTTTGTGGAGAGACATATAAGAGAGGTGGATAGGGAATTTAAGTAGATTGACAGGTTTACAATATGATATCAAAATAAAGGAAAATGTTAGACTCAGTCACATTCACTAATTAAAACTCAGATCTCACATGTTTTTTTTTTTTTTTTTAAAAGTAAATATTATCTAATGAGGTATATGCTTTGATAAAAAAATGTATATCCCTCCATTTCGAATTGAATGAACCCATTTTTTAGTAAGTGTAAGAAAATATTTAATATGGTATATATAACATCTAACGTGATATATGCTTTACTGGATTTTTAACGTGGTATATAGGACTATATTTTGGACTGAAAAAAAAACTGAGTGTAACAACACTCCAAAAAAAATGGGATGTAAGATGGGCTAAAAATGACTGGTGTATTAAAGCTTAGGAGCAAAACCACGGGTACAGTAATACGTTTATAAGGTACATTTTATTCCATAGTTTAATGTTATATATACACTAAGTATATATCTCGTTAGAAGTAAATTTTTTTTGCATATTTTACAAATGAGCCTATACAATTCATTGGATCACACACACACGCGTCAAAAACACATGGTATATATAATATTGCACGTTATATGTAAATTAAATAACAAAAAGATGCAAAAACTTAATAATTATTAATATAAAGTAATATGTGCCTGTTCAATGTACTTCTCACAAATATGTAGATTATTACGTAGAAAAAATAAAATTTAAATAATTACAATATTAAAAAGAATAAATACATTAAAAAAAATTGTTTGGTTTCATTTTAAAAAGATCCAATCTAGCCCTCTAATTGAGGATCCATTGAATATGAAGCTTAAAATTAACTTTGTGAAATAAAATGAAATAAACAGCATTGTCAAGTCAAGTTGTCATTGTACCTAAAGGGAGAGAAGTTCGACAAATAATTATCAATGAAAATATTAAAACAATGTTTATAAAATAATAAATTTCATAAAAGCAATATAACAAATTTCATAAAAGCAATAATAATAAATTTCATAATCCATAAACCCTAAGATATGAGCAAACTGAAGAAAATAATTCTAATTTTTCTCTTTAACCTTAATTTTGAAAATAACTTAACAAATTTTTATAAAATTCAATTGAGATAGATTTACTAAATATCTTTAATTTGAATGATTAAAATTTCAATATATTGATAATATTACTTAAATGTGATTTCAGATCTTATTTTAAAAATATATTGATGATTTATCTAAATCCGATTTGAAATCTTAAATTTGAATAAATAAATAAGGATATATAAGTAACTACTAATTTATGGGAGGGTGAAAACAGAAATGAAAAAGTTGGGACAATATGTAAAAGGAAAAAGATACACGCAACCCCATTGTAGCCTCAATTGTAGTCCATCCCTTTTTTTTAAAAAAATCATACACCCACCCTTTAAAGTACATGCTGTTATATGAAATGAAGTATATACTGAGATATATTAGTGTATTTTTTTTCATAATGAAAAAATGAAAAAAAATTGAGTCATATATTATGATAAGACCCATACACTATGATAGTGCAATATATATTATATTATCACAACGTATGAGGCAGCAAAACGGGCTGCAAAAAGGACTGCGTGTATCAGCACTCTAAAAGGTGAAAAATGATTTATATGTGAACCTAATTTATATCAGACATGGAAATTCAAATTGAATAATTTGGATGAAATAATACAATTTCAAGAGATTTGAAATATCAATATTAACTTATTTTTACATATTCTATTATAACTATACCCACTATTCTTTGCAAACAAATAATTTTTTAAGCTTATTTACCCATATTTCTTCATATTCTATTCAATTCCAACCAGTGCCGTTTGTGTAGTGGAATATGAGGAGAATAGGAGGGATAGAGGGAGAGTAAGCCTAAAAAGCCGTTTGGATGGACAAAATAAATGGATATCGATATGTCAGAATATGTGGGAATAAATTGATATTTGTATCCCAGGTCCTCAATCGAATTATGTTATTATATCTAATCTATTCTATTGGTATAAGAAGATCTATACGTTAAATCAGTTTTTATAAGTTAGGGAACACATTCAACTCATTTTTTCATATATTTTAAAAAAATTATTCATAATTTGTCATAGTTAACCAAATAATAAAAATATAACTAAAGAGAAAATCATTTATTCAACTTGTATAGTTGTTTATTGCCGGATTAGTCATAAATTGTGGAATGATATATATATATATATATATATATATATATATATATATATATATATATATATATATATATATATATACACAACCGATTACATGCGGTCGTGCAATTTACACTGTTTCGTGCGGCTTTGAAAGTGGACCGTCCATTCGAGCGCATGTAAATCGGACGGTCAGTTTTTTTTTTCTTTTTTAAATTAAGTCCCAAAGAGAACCGGCTCTACCAGGTTCGATGAGCTAAAAAAAAAAGGAAAAAAACCTCTTTCAAACACCTCTTTCAAACCCTCTCTGTTTTCTCTTCTCTCTCTTCCATTTCACTCTGCTTTTCTTCATTTCAACCACCCTGAGAAGCACCATTCACGCCCCCCCCCTCCGGAATTCATTCTCCTCACGCAGATCCCCCCTCCGGCATCTCTTCTCCTCACGCGGCACCCCATCTCCACACCGTCCGTTCGTGCACGTCACCGTCCTCGTCACAATCCTCGACCCCGCACCGTCCTCGTCACACGGCACCCCGCACCGTCGCCGTCACCGTCCCTATCCACGCAAAACATTCAATGTGAGTATTGTCTTTTACTTGCCTTTGTATTTCATTATCCATGGTTTTTGGATTATTTAGGGTTTTCATTTTTTTTTTAAATGGTTTGCTAGTCTGTTAGTTTCAAGGGTTTGTATTTTGTTTATTTTTTTCATGAAATTGGTTTATGCAATGGAAAGCCTTTTAAAGGGTTTTTTTTATTTATTTATGTTGTGCTTAGATTAGGTTGGAGTCCTTAAGATTTGAGGATCACTTGATGATGAAATTGTTGAGAATAGGGAATCATTGTATGGTTTTAAGATTAGTGCTGAAATGGTCAAATTTGTCTCTGTGTATGAGCTTGTTTTGAAGTTTTATGTAGTGCTTAGATTAGGCATATGTTTAAATCCCAATTAGATTGTGATATTCATGAAAAAAAGAAGAAGAAGAAGAAGAAGAAAGACTGATTGTGACATTGATTTTTTCAATTGAGATGAGATTTACTTTTATAATTTTAAAGGGTGTAGATTTTAGGGTTTATAAGTATTTTTTAAGGGTTTGTATAATTTTTTTTTAGCATAATTCTGATATTCACATAACAATGTTTGAGATTCACAAGTTTTGAAGGTTGGGGAAAAGAATGACATAACAATGTTTGAGATTCACAAGTTTTAATTTTTTTTTGAATTTTTGGTTTTCTTTGTTGAAAATAAGATTTGGGTTCCCAATGATGTTTTTAATGTACCATGCTAATTCTGAGATTCGTTGAATGATTGAATATGTTCTTAAGATTTCTGAGGGAGCCCATTTTTTTATTTTATATTATTATTTATTTTTTTGAGTTATGATTCTTGATACAAAGTGATGGTGTGAGAATAAATGTTTGTGATAATGGGGTTTGAGGTTATGAGATAGTTAACAAAATTTGGAATACTTTATGCTTGTGACATATATCTCTAAAAATTTCGTTGTAACGCCATCCAAGGTTTTTGTTTGGGTTTCTAGTTTTTTTGTTTATGGAAATGGTAGGTAGTGTCACGCCCCAGGGCGGCCGTTCCCGGGACGCGGCAAGTGTATATAAGATATCAGTATACAGGAGTTCAATAACATACTCAAACACAGCAAATATGACAACACAGATAAAAGCAGGGCTGACATAATATATACACCAAATGCGGAAGCTAAAAAGACTGAGTCTGTAATCAAAAACATACTACAGACTCGATACATAATCGTATGTCTTGTGGGAGCCAACATGTCCATATATACACAAATAAAAATCCATACATAATCCCAACTAGGTGCCCAAGCACAAAATATATATACATACAACAAGAGAAGGGTGCTGATGGCCTCAAAACTCGTGGGACGCGGCGCTACTCCTCTACTGGTGTAGTCGCTCGGGAAGCTCCTCCCTCAGAGATCACTGAAAAAGATAATATGCGAGGGGTGAGCCACACGCTCAGTGAATAGCACAACCCATGCATACAGTTCATATTAACCACATTTAAACAAATTGCTAGCCTCAAAATGGCATACACATCACAAACCCGGGGGTTCGTCACATCGCCGAACCGCCATACCCTTACCCTCACCCTCACCCCTCAATAGGTGACCTAGGATGTTGGGACTTAATGGGTGGATAATCATCCATACATAATCCTGTGGGTCGTCGCATCGCCGGCCCACCATACCCTCACCCTCACCTCTCAACAGGTGACCTAGGCTCTTGGGACTGACTAGGCTGTTGGTCACCCTCGGTCCACCGATAGTCTCTCCCCGCTCCGTAGGTCGCTTGGCCACTCCCACGTTCAGCACAGTCCTTCACCAAAATCAGGAGGCGCCTACTGATGGAAGCCCCTGCACGGGACAACCTTTCTAACGCCGGGGTAGTCTCTACACAGATCCAACGAAGGGAACAGAACAGCCTATCCATCGCATATGATCCACTCGGATCCGCTGACAGCACATCTCTACAACTCTAATGTCTTGAATTCCTCAGAATTCCACCAGCGCGCATAACCAGGATGCGGGGAAATAAATAAGACACAAAAAGGGGAAAAGAGACCTTGGGAGGGTAACCTGAGGTCCCGATGTAGGACATCCGACAACCAAACGAGGAACACGGAGCACCCTAACCCGGGTCTCAATGTTAACCTCGCAAGGCCCCCTTATATTCCCTAAGCATGCTATCAATATTAAAGCTTGCATTTAATTAAATAAATCAAACTAATAGGACGCATGCACAAGTCAGGGCTTTCCTAGCATGATAACAGGGTGACATGATACACGGCTCATGCACAATCCTAAGGGTGCAAGTCCCTAACATACAAGTCTAGGGTGGCATGCATTCTACACACACACATCATGCTTACATGGATTATATCAAAGCAGTTAATACTAACTATGTGCTAGGGGAGGACGGTACACGCCCAAAGCATGTAACGCCTCCCAAACTGGGTTGGGTTGTCCCACTCACCGGAAATCGGGTCGACGCGCGACCGTCCGTCGGGATCTGCAAGACAGGGTATTAACTGGTTAGTATAAATCCACAATTACCCAAAATACTCAATTAAACACCCAAAATACACAACAAATACCCAACACTCGGGCAAACGTGCATACGACCCGCACGCACGCTTGCCCGAGCACTTCGGCAACCACCCGCACCCCCGGCAACAACCCGCACGGCCACCCGACCGCCCGGGTGCACCGCCACGCTTCAGCCCGCGCACCCCGCGCACCGCCGGCCCCTGCCCGCCGCCTGGACACGCCGCCGCACCACCCCGGGGCACCGCGCGTCCACTGCGCCCAGCCGCAGCAGCCCGCGCGCGTCCCGAAAGCCTCGCGCCGCCCCGCGAGCACCCTGCACGCCCCCCCCGCGTAGCGCCTCGCCCCGCGCGCCCTCCGCGCATACCCTGCACGCCCTCTTGCGCGCACTGCCATCGGCCATCACCCCCAGCACCCGCACGCCGCGCGCGCCGCCGCTCGCACACCTCTCCCCGCACCAGCCGCTCGACCAGCCCATGCACCAGACCCGCGCGCAGCTGTTCGACCAGCCCTTGCACCAGATCCGCGCACAGCTGTTCGACCAGCCCCTCGCACCGAGCGCACGCCCGCGCGCACGCGCTCGCGCGCCCAGTCTGCCGCTCCGCCTGCCGCGCCAGCACTGCCCCTGCACGGTGCTCTGCGCCATGTGCCCCAGCGCCCTTGCCCAGCACACCCAGCACCCAGCACAGCCAGCAAGCCCACGCCCAGCGCCACCCGAGCGCGTGCCCGCGCGCACGCCCGCGCGCACGCGCGCGCGCGCCCTGCCAGCAGCTCTGCCTGCTGCGTCGGTGCTGCCTGCACTGCTGCCCTGCCCGAGATAGTGGCCCTGCCTGCCGAGCACCTCCAACCACCCATCCCACAGCCGCCGACCACCTCCGACCACCCCCAACCACCTCCGACAGCCTCCCACAGCCGCCGACCACCCCCCATACACAGATCTACCCTCCTAGCATACATCTATGCAAGAAAAGAGAAGAAAAAGACCTTACCAAGGGGAGGAAGCGAAGTCCGGTTGCTCTCCGCGCGCCGAAACCTTTCTCAAAGGCTCTCTCACGCCCCGATCTATCACGGCCCTCGAAATGGCTCGAAACAGAGGAGAAAGAGGGGAGGTCGGGGAGGCTAGGATCGCCGGAATCGGGATTTGAAGGCACCGGGGTGTAGATCGGGACCCGATCTACACTTCCTAGGTTTTGGGTTTTTGGTTTTGAGGGGTCTAGGGGCCTCAAAAGTGAGAAAAATGAGAGAGAGGAGAGAGGGGAAGCTTGGTAGGGATGATGAATAGTGATTTCGAATTTTAGATCTCACTTATATATAGTGTGCGACTTAAAAACCCGGATACGCCCCGGAACTGCGAAATTTCGGAAACGTTGCCAGAATTCGATGAAATTTTCATGAGTGGCTTAAAATGGCACCAGGACACATAATATGCAGTTAGATTTTCAATCGGAGTCCTCTAACTCGGACGATAGCTAACAGTCCAAAATTATGCGGTTCCGATCGAAAAATGCAAAAATTTTAAAAACTGCTAAAATGCTCCAATGGTTACCAGCAGGCCAAAAAGTGACACATATATAACAGGTAGTCACTCCCATTGTTGTGAATGGTTTATGTACTCTTACCATTGGTCTTGTTTTTCTTTTTTGGTGGGGGCTGATGAAATGGTTCATGCAATGGAATCTTTTAAAGGGTTTGTAAATTTTAAGTTTTTATATTTTGTCCTGCTTAGTTAAAGAGTGGGGATCAACCAATGTTGGTAAGGTGGGTGGCTGATTTTTGAAGGTGATGGACATGTGAAAAATATTAGGTCGTATTGGTAATGATTAACACAAGACAATATTATATGACACTTTTAATTAAGAAAATGAGACTCATGATAATTGAACATTATTATTTCATCAACTACAAAAAACTTATTTTCATGCATGCATAATCACATTGAATATTTTAAACAGTGATCATGCATAGTTATTGAACACTTGAATACCCTTTTGCTAATAGCCTTACAACAGATCACATAAAATTGTTTGATGGTGGGTGAATTATTTCTTTTATTTGTTGTCATATTACAGTTAAAATGTTTAGTGGAGATGACGATACACTTGAAGAAACTGTTCAGAATTTAGAATCATTGTATGCTGATAATAGCGGTATTTGGATTCCGGACGTAGATGAACAATGTAAACCATTAATGGGAATGCCTTTCGATTCTCTTGAAGAAGCAGAAAAGTTCTATGTGAATTATGCAAAAATTTCAGGCTTTTCTGTTCGAAAGTCATCAACAAAATATCGTAATAATGATGGTGCAAAAGAACTTTATTTCAGAGATTTTGTCTGTTCCAAAGAAGGATTTAAAAAATCTTCGACTATAAAACAAACCCGAGGACATGTGCGATTAGGTTGCAAGGCTAAAATCAGTTTAATGAAAGATGGTGAAAGATGGAAGGTGCACAATCTTGTTGAAGGTCATTCCCATGTTTTGTGTACTCCCAGAAAAATACACCTCTTGAGATCGCATAGAGAAGTAACAAATGCTCAAAAATCTTTGATTGACACATTTAGAGGAGCCAATGTCAGCACTGCACAGACCATGTCTATTTTGGGTATGGATTCAGGAGGGTATGAAGAGGTTGGATGTACGGAGAGAGACATTCGGAACTACATAGGCAAAAATCGAAATGAATTGAAGGATTATGATGCAGAATTATTTTTGAACCACTTCAAAGAAAAATCTGAAATGAATCCATCTTGTTATTTTGCGTATAAAGTGGACAGAGATAACAAGTTGACACACTGTTTTTGGGCCGATGGGGGTGCAAGAAAGGCCTATGGTCATTTTGGAGATGTAGTTGTGTTTGACACAACTTATAGCACAAACAAGTATTCTCTAATATGTGCACCTTTTACTGGAGTGAATCATCATTTTCAATCCATTAATTTTGGTTGTGGCTTGTTAAATGATGAGAAGATTGATTCATTTATGTGGCTTTTTGAAAAATGGCTGGATGCAATGGGAAATAGTCCTCCAAAAGCATTCATCACCGATCAAGATCCTGCAATTGGGGCTGCAATTGCACATTTATTCCCTCAGGTGCCTCACAGATTTTGCATTCAACACATAACGAAGAAGGTGACAGAGAAAGTCAGCCCAGTTTCTTATAGAAGTGAATTTTTAGAGCCCTTCAAAGCATGCGTATATGGCTCAGAAACTTCAGATGAGTTTGAAGAAAAGTGGTGGGGGATAATCAGAAAATTCAAGTTAGAGCAGAATGAATGGTTGTCGACAATGTTTCTAATCCGTGAAAAGTGGATTCCATTATATTTTAAAGACATTTTCATGGCAGGAATGAAGAGTAGTCAACGAAGTGAATCTCAAAATTCAGTTTTTGATAAATACTTCAATAAAAATAACAGTCTCATTGAGTTCATTCATCTTTTTGAAAGAGCATTAGAGCGTCAAAGGTACAATGAACTAGTGGCTGATCACGGGACATTTGATAAAAGTCCAGAACTTGCAACAAATTATGATATTGAATCTCAAATGGCCAAAAGATATACTCACAAAATTTTTTACATGTTTCAAAAGGAAGTTATATCTTCTATGCAGTGTGGATCAATGATGAAATTTGAAGAAGATGTTCAAGTGCATATTGTTAGAAGGTTGGGGATGGGGGATTCATCTAATTATCGTGAAGTTTCATTTAATCCCTCATCTCAAGCAATTAATTGCTCGTGCAAGAAGTTTGAGAATGAAGGCATTCCATGTTCTCATATAATTGTTGTTTTGAGAAACAACTTCATCGATTGCTTACCTGAAAATCTCATCCTTGAAAGATGGACTACCACAGCCAAATCGAGGTCAGTATATGATAAGGATGGAGTAGAACTTCAAGCACAGAGAACATCAGGTCAGTCAAGTGGCAGGAAGAATATTGAGATCGTGCGTGGTTTTGCAGAATGTTTGAATGATGCTCCTGTTGAAGTGTGCAACGTAGCAAAAGATATGTTGGTTGAATTGCAGAAAATCAAGGCCTCGCACACTACAAGTGGCAGTAACAACCCACCACAATGCACGAGCATGTCAATTCCTTCGATTGTGAATGTCCATCCCCCGAATATTTCAAAACCCAAAGGCAGTGGCAAAAGATTGAAAGGGGGTAAGGAAATAGCGATGGAAGAGATGGGTAAGAGACGAACTTGTAGTGTATGCGGTAAAAAGGATAAACACAATGCACGTACTTGTCCCAAATTGAAAGAAATGTAAGTCTACAATCCACTTTGTGAGATAACATTAATTTATTGCATATTTTCTTAGTGATATATGATGGTATGTGATTATTTCAGGTTATCACAAAATACTCAAGATAATTCTATTTCATTAAATGAAACTCCCGCTTCTAACATTTGCACCTACAAGCGCATGGTAAACAATTTTCTCAATGTGTCACTCCGTTTGGTCATTTGTTCTATGAGTTTGATCTAATACTTGCTTCAATTTTAATCATTGCAGACTATAGATAATGAACGGTGGAATACATTTCGGAGGCTAAGCTTTGAGCTTAACACTGGTATAGTTGTAATGAAAAGCAATATGATATTATCTTGTCTTCAATGCACTTCAACATGCAGGTCTTGATTACATTTATGGTTTTCATCTGTAATGCAGATCATGGGAGTTCAAATATCTAATAGTAGATGAAAAAGTCCAGGACAACACGAGAACGGGATGTCTCTTTTGTGAATTGAAGTATATGAAATCATGTAATTTTTTTGATGATGTAATATTTATCCTTTTGTAATTATGCAGAACAACACTTTAATTTACTCACTTCTAAATGTAACAATGTTTTTGGATGTGTCTACATATCTATGTACAAATCACAGGTTACCCATATTTTTGAAGTGACTTAACTATCTGGAAAAGCACTGCTGCGTAGTTAGCGGCAAATATTTGATTTCTGATGGTCTTCAAAATTCTCCAAATCCATGATTTAACTTCTAGTTACATACTATGTTACCAAGAGTTCACTGAAAACTTGATAATAATAAATGCCTATGAGATTAAATTACATGCATACATGCTAGAATTCACACATTGGTTGAAGCTACCAATCTCACTGGATGCGCCTTCAAACGCAGTTACCTATATACAATTACTTAGTTATATATATGGGTGAAGTGACTTAATCACCTGTAGGCTTAAAGTACATACATACACACTTGCATTTACTCATTGTCCCAATCTATCAATATCTCTGGATGTGTTTTAAGACACGGTTACCTATATAAAACTAACCAGTTACATATTTTGGTGGAGTGACTTAACTACCTGTGGGAATAACTTACATACATACACCCACTATTTGAATATATCAAAATATCCCTGGATGTGTTTTAAGACACACTTACCTACATAAATATAATAGGTTACATATATTGGGGAAGTGAATTGATCACCTGTAGGCTTAAATTACATACATACACACTTGCATTTACTCATTGTCCGAAACTATCAATATCTCTGGATGTGTTTTAAGACACGGTTACCTATATAAAACTAACCGGTTACATATTTTGGTGGAGTGACTTAACTACCTGTGGGAATAACTTACATACATACACCCACTATTTGAATCTACCAAAATATCCCTCGATGTGTTTTAAGACACACTTACCTACATAAATATAGGTTACATACATTGGGGAAGTGAATTGGTCACCTGTAGGCTTAAATTACATACATACGCGCTTGCATTTACTCATTGTTCGAAACTACCAATATCTCTGGATGTGTTTTAAGACACAGTTACCTATATAAAACTAACCAGTTACATATTTTGGTGGAGTGACTTAACTACCTGTGGGAATAACTTACATACATACACCCACTATTTGAATCTACCAAAATATCCCTGGATGTGTTTTAAGACACACTTACCTACATAAATATAACAGGTTACTTACATTGGAGAAGTAAATTGATCACCTGTAGGCTTAAATTACATACATACACGCTTGCATTTACTCATTGTCCGAAACTTCATATCTCTGGATGTGTTTTAAGACACGGTTACCTATATAAAACTAACCGGTTACATATTTTGGTGGAGTGACTTAACTACCTATGGGAATAAATTAACATACATACACCCACTATTTGAATCTACCAAAATATCCCTGGATGTGTTTTAAGACACACTTACCTATATACATTTAACAGGTTACATATATTACTGAAGTGGCTTAATCACCTGTAGGCTTGAAATACATACATACCTAATTTATTCTTTGTCTGAAATCATATTGACACACACAACTTTTCACAAATCTAACCTATTACATAATTTTGTAATAGCACATGCATACCAATGCATGAATACCACCCATTATAAAGCATCGTATTCTTGTCATTTTTCACACGTCACTTCTTAAACACATCTCATCTGCAATGCTTCTTTCATTTTTATATACAATAGATGTGAGATAAAAACACTGTTTAAGTTACAAAGTAAAGAGAGCATGTAACATAGAAATATGAATCTACTTACACATCATTGTTTTGACATGTTACAAAAAAATACAAATTAAGGTAGAAGATTATCAACCGATTGCTTGCGATGCTAAAGTCTCATTTTTCTGTAATATGAGACCTGCTAGCTTTCCTCGAAAATTATCCATGTCAACCTGAAATATTGTCATGCATAACAGTTATATAAATAATAAAAACTAATTGTGATTTACATACATTTAAAAGAAAAATTTTCTTACATGTGTGAATTGAAATTCTTTAGCTTGGCCTAAGCACTCCATATATTTTAAAACAAAAACACCACAATCAGTACCATTATTTTGTTTGGGACATGTCACACAGTCAACGAGTTGCCAACCCTCATCAACTATCCCCTTGTATATGTTCTTAATATATGCAACCTATATAAAGCAACAACCATTATTAGAGCATTTCCAAGATCAAATTATCATCAAACTAGATTGACTGTAAAATAAAACATGAGTGGACTTACAATTGCTTCGGCGCTCTTCATATAAAATTTCCCCTTCTTAGATGTATATGCATCAAAACAACCCTTTTTCATATTAATGACCAATAGATGCCAATGAAAATTAGTTAAAAGGGGAATGAATACTAGACCAATGGTAGTGGAGATCATCTCCCTCAAAGCACTCAAATGTTTCTCTGCTTTCTTCATTTCTTTTTTTGAAAACCAATACTGTTATACCAACAATATACAAATAAGAATTGAGGTCTAATAATATTGTCAGTGAATATTACCAAAACACTTCATACATACATGAAACAATGATGACACAAATATAGTCCTTAGTTCTCCATCTTCAGTTCGACTCCGCTCTTGAAAAATATAACCACAAACATTGATTACCTATAAGATAAAGAAAGTGTTAATGTTATTTATAATGTTACAAGATTGAAATATGAAAAGCACATACAAACTTCATTTAGCTTACATCTCCCTCAAGACATCTTCCTGTTAACAATTCAAATATTTGCTTCCTCGTACAAAATGTGTCTTCATTCTCAAACACAATTGCTCTGGATGAAATCAAATATAATAAGTAGGAACATAATGATTAAAAATGAGTTATAACACTAAAGCATTACCCATTCATTTCTAAATTCAAAAAGTTGCCTATCAATTTTTTGTCAACTTCATCTAAATCATCCATCGGTACAATCTGAAATGATAGAAATGATATTAAAAAATATATAAAAATCAATAGATTTTAGCTAGTGTACATCAGAGAAAGTAATGGTAATACGCATTAATACCTTGTGACGCCTCTTGGTGGAGGATGGAAGTAAAAGATAAGGAGAACTTATCTTGGAACCTTTTTTCTTATCTCTTTTCCCTTTTCCTTTTTGTTTGCTTTCATCCTTTGTAGTGTGAGTTTCTTGCTCCGTGTCTTTCTGTTCATCCTTGTCAACTTGACAAACATCTTGATCATTTTCAACATATTCATCTTTATTGACATCTTCATTGGTGGAGGAGGACATCGAATATCCAGTAGATAGAAATTCATTTTCATCCCTCTTCACACCCGACTGTGCATTATGGAATGATTTCATCCACATATGAATTTCTGCTGTCAACCGGGAATTCTCACCTGTGAGCCGATCATTTTCTTTCATCAGTCTCACATTTTCCTCAAATAGTCTATCTCTTTCTGCTATAATGGATTCCAAGCTATCTTGTTTACATTCATTTTTTGTCCCTTGTGTAACCTTTTTTGAAAGAAACGTATTCTCCACATCACGAGGCACAAGTCTTTCAATCACCTATAAACAACAAGATTGAAATCAATATCTTACAAGTCTCAAAGTCATATTGACTTTAAAATAATACATATAATATGAATAATAAACAAACTAATATTAATGAAACACTTACTTGGAAGTCTTTCATCCCCTCAATTAGCATAGCCGCTGAATTTTTTCGATGATGTTTGATTGATTCCCATTTAAAAAGTCGGGGCACTTTATCGCGTGCAATGGACTTGGGTTTCACAATATTGCTATGCTCATAGACAAATACCTGTCAAAATCAAAATTTAATTTTAGACAAATGAGTATTGTCAATTACAATCATTCTAAGAGTTGATGACTTACATTGATGAGAATGGCACACCCATTGATATATCCGGCACTTTGACTTTCTCCTTTTTTTTACTCCTTACCCGATCAGACGCATCAGGTATGTGCTTTATCAAAAATCTATGCACTGCATCTGCCCATGCATAGTCTCCTAGTCTTTCAATCTCATCAACATATCCAGTAGCTGAATCGGTATCGCAAAATTTGTTTGGGGAAAGAGAACAGTGGAAAATAATAAGAGAACCATCATCTTCATGAAATCTTCTAGTGCCCCCCCTATCTCATACAACATCAGTCGTTGGAGATGCCTTACAATATTCTTTGTTGTTGGAGGAGATTTATCAAAAAACCTTTTTTGCAACTCTGTACACTCACCATCCTTTTCGAAGTCAACAATTTCTCCATGACTACTCAAACCCAGGATTAATGCACAATCGGAGACTTTGAAGGGGATGATTGAATTTCCCAGTTTAAAACCTTTTCTTCCTTTCTCCCATACTCCACAACTTTCCTCCAAGATGGTTCTCTCACACAAAAGACTGGGCATCTTAAGAAAATGCCCAAACGGTGTTTTATCCATTGCCTTGATATGTCGTTCTTTGAGTTCTAACTTTTGCACAATCTTGAGAAATTTGGTCGGATAACATCTCATGTTAAGTGTATTTTGACCATTTTTCACTTTATCCTGTCAAATTGTTTATAAATATAAAAATAAGAAATACAAAGAGTGTATGCAATATAATAAGAGTATTAATAGGAAAGAATGTATTCTTCACTTGTTAAATTACCTTTTGTATGGTCTTTTTGTTTTTGTGGGACCTCAAATTCTTTGGAATTCTTTTTTCTGATAATTTTGTGCTTGAAGGCTTTGTAGATTGTCTAGCTTTTTTTAGTGGTTGCATTTGTTTTTCCTTTTCCAAAGTTGCAGGCCTCTTACGTCGAGCCATAGCTGAAAAAACAACATAAAAACAATAAGAGAAAAAAAAAAAAACATTAACACACACATCAAACTCATTTTGAAAAGGAAACTATTCAGGGAAACATAGAGGACTGCAAGACAACATGGACATTCTCATATTTATGACAACATGGACAAAATGCTTTATTATTAGGAAGTAGATGCAGTCTCTTTGGATTTTTAAGATAAAGATTCAATCCACATCATGGTGGATGACAGTTCAAGTTTTCATATATGGAGTGTCACTAAAGAAAGTATCTGCATACATGAAATCTATAGAACCAAGTGCCTTCATAATTACCAATACACTACCAGACAATAACAATTGCCAAAGCCAAGACTTGAATGCACACCAAATTCAGCCTTCCCAACCTATTATTTACTGAATCAATGCTACAAGAAACTTGTGTGTGAATGTTAAACCAGTGCCAAAAGCCAAAGGTTTAAAAACTTTTATATACCTCGTTACAAGATGCTTACTATTTAAAATATATATGTGTGTGTGTGTGTGTGATCAACATTTTAGACAGTAAAAAAGATTGAGTCAATATTTTCCTTAGATTTAACATGTTAGATGGCTCTTGGTGATTAACATAAGAAGCACACGATTCATTCAAATACCATAATCAATCAGAGTGGCATTTTTTTGTTGGTTTGAGACTGCCACCGTATTTGAATAGATCATCAACCTTGGATGGTGTTACAACGAAATTTTTAGAGATATATGTCACAAGCATAAAGTATTCCAAATTTTGTTAACTATCTCATAACCTCAAACCCCATTATCACAAACATTTATTCTCACACCATCACTTTGTATCAAGAATCATAACTCAAAAAAATAAATAATAATATAAAATAAAAAAATGGGCTCCCTCAGAAATCTTAAGAACATATTCAATCATTCAACGAATCTCAGAATTAGCATGGTACATTAAAAACATCATTGGGAACCCAAATCTTATTTTCAACAAAGAAAACCAAAAATTCAAAAAAAAAATTAAAACTTGTGAATCTCAAACATTGTTATGTCATTCTTTTCCCCAACCTTCAAAACTTGTGAATCTCAAACATTGTTATGTGAATATCAGAATTATGCTAAAAAAAAATTATACAAACCCTTAAAAAAATACTTATAAACCCTAAAATCTACACCCTTTAAAATTATAAAAGTAAATCTCATCTCAATTGAAAAAATCAATGTCACAATCAGTCTTTCTTCTTCTTCTTCTTTTTTTCATGAATATCACAATCTAATTGAGATTTAAACATATGCCTAATCTAAGCACTACATAAAACTTCAAAACAAGCTCATACACAGAGACAAATTTGACCATTTCAGCACTAATCTTAAAACCATACAATGATTCCCTATTCTCAACAATTTCATCATCAAGTGATCCTCAAATCTTAAGGACTCCAACCTAATCTAAGCACAACATAAATAAATAAAAAAAACCCTTTAAAAGGCTTTCCATTGCATAAACCAATTTCATGAAAAAAATAAACAAAATACAAACCCTTGAAACTAACAGACTAGCAAACCATTTAAAAAAAAAATGAAAACCCTAAATAATCCAAAAACCATGGATAATGAAATACAAAGGCAAGTAAAAGACAATACTCACATTGAATGTTTTGCGTGGATAGGGACGGTGACGGCGACGGTGCGCGGTGCCGTGTGAAAAGGACGGTGCGGGGTCGAGGATTGTGACGAGGACGGTGACGTGCACGAACGGACGGTGTGGAGATGGGGTGCCGCGTGAGGAGAAGAGATGCCGGAGGGGGGATCCGCGTGAGGAGAAGGAATTCCGGAGGGGGGGGGCGTGAATGGTGCTTCTCCGGGTGGTTGAAATGAAGAAAAGCAGAGTGAAATGGAAGAGAGAGAAGAGAAAACAGAGAGGGTTTGAAAGAGGTGTTTGAAAGAGGTTTTTTTCCTTTTTTTTTTTTAGCTCAGAGAACCTGGTAGAGCCGGTTCTCTTTGGGACTTAATTTAAAAAAAAAAAAAAAAACTGACCGTCCGATCGATAGACGCTCGAATGGACGGTCCACTTTCAAAGCCGCACGAAACAGTGTAATTTGCACGACCGCATGTAATCGGTTGTGTATATACATACATATATATATATGTACATCCAAACGGCCCGTTCTAATGAACATATAGACAAAAAGTTTGTATGTGCCGTGACGTGTACGAATACGACTGAACTTGGATTGATGAAGATTGTAACTTACAAACTATGTCCTCAGTTACCAAAAATAAAAACAAACTATATCCTATGTGAAAATGAAAATCCATAAAAATATGATAATAAGGGTTTTTTTTTTTTTGCATGTATATATATTATTAAAAAACATATTATTTATTTTTATATCATTATATAAGGCTATTTTTATGCTATTGTCATCTTTATCAATAAAAAAATTTGTCATCATGTTACCTTTTATAACATAAATCAAATTTAACTAAAGTTAACTTTTTACTAGACAAAAAAATGACCAACATAACTTATTATAATGTAAAGAATAACAAGTTTTTGTGTATATACTCTTCAAAAACTTGTTATTTATGTTTATACCATTAAAAATAATCTATTTATATTTTTGTATCATTAAATTATCTAGTAATTTTACATATTTATCACTTTAATTAGGTTTTGTCATATTTGTAAATATGTCTATTAATGCCACTAAAGCATATAAAATTTCAAAATAGTCTTATTTTCTACATATGTACATAGATACAATTACACACACACATATACACAAACTCTTCCACAATATTTATAAATAAAAAAATCTATATATTTTTATATCATAAAACATATGATTTTAATATTTTTTTAAAAAAAATTAACCATTAAAATTTTCTCATGGTAAAATTTCATATTTTTTATTTTTTCCATGGTTTAAAAATAAATATAATTTTTTTATGGTATAAAAATAAATATTGTATTTTGTAAGACAAAATATAAAATAAAAATAAGGGTATTTTAGTCATTCTCCATAACTTTAACTGGTTAGTAGAAAATTTGATGAAACTTAATTAGGATTGTAAAAATACATATTTTTTAAATTATCTTAATGATATAAAAGTAAGGGTAAATGAACAAAAAAATCTCTTAAAAATTAAAAATACCCAATATCAGCTACTTTTTAAAATTATACTTAAAAAAATCTCATTTCACAATTTTGAAAACACAAAAAACTAATTTATCCATATGTAATTAGATCCTTAACATCCCTCTAACCTTTATCACCAAAAACATATATTTCTTACAAAACAACAATAGATCTCTATATGACCCAAATCAATCCCCTTATGTTATTATGTGTTTCTTATATGTATATCTTACTTGATGTGTATTTATTATTTTTCGTTGTGTATAATCATAATATGTAATTTAAATCTGTGTTGTGCTCTAATGTAGGAGATGATATTTTAATATTCTAAATGCTTATGCACATTTTTTTTGTTTGGCTATTCACATATTTCAATGACATTATTAGTACATATCCATTTTTTTAAAGAAGCATTAATAATTAATGGAGTTCATCACAAAAAACTCAAATTATATTGCACATATCTCACAAAATCCACTTAATCATAAAGAATCTAGAATATAAAAAAAAATTTACATGAGAACGTGTGAAATACATAATTAACAAAATTAAGAGGGTGGAATCTTTTAACAAAGTTAAGATGTATGAAATATGTTAAGGATCTAATTACATAAGGGTAGATTAGTCTTTTGTGTTTCAAAAAATGTAAAATGAGATTTTTTTAGATATAATTTTAAAAAGTGACTGATTTGAATATTTCTCACTTTCAAGAGACTTTTTTTTTTCTCATTTTCCTTAAAAAAAAAAAACTAAGAATAACTATATATAAATGAGATTTTTATTTTTAAGTCCCTGTAAACATGCATATTTAGGGATATGTCCCTCACTTTTTGATATTTCTTTTTTAGTCCCCATATTCAACCGCCTATTTGGTTTTTAGTCCATCCGTCAAACGTCCGTCCATACAACGTTAATTTGTGAAATATGATTTATTTTTAAGTCCCTGTAAACTATGTTATTTAGTGATTAGTCCCTCCATCCTTTATATTTTACAGGGACTAATCACTAAATAACATAGTTTACAGGGACTTAAAAATAAATAGCATAGTTTACAATGACTAAAAAATAAAATCACATTTTACAAATTAACGGTGTAGGGACATACGTTTGACGGAGGAACTAAACCAAATAGGTGGTTGAATATGGAGACTAAAAAAAAAATATCAAAAAGTGAGGGAGCTACTCCTAAATATGTATGTTTATATATACTTAAAACTAAAAATCTTTATATAAATAAGATAGGCTGGTTAATATATATATATCCACGATAAGAAGAGCATTAAATGAACGATCATATGAAATCCGAGTTTGACTATTCACTCAATCAACGCCTATTATAAGAGACGTCCCTGTCACGCATTGTAACACATATATATTGCTAAATTCGTTCTCACGTTTTTCCCCAAAAACCAGAGCGAGCCGAAAAAGAAGGCACAATTCGCTCTATCATTCGATCCGTCGGAATCTAGGGTTTTAGATTCTCCAATTCAGTCAATCGGAGATGGAGACGACGACGTCGGCCCGGGGCCGTCTCGCGATCATCGCAGCCCACCTGTCCGCCGCCCCCGCACGTTCGACGCGGCCGCTCCTCGAGACCTCCTGCGTCTCGTCTCAGGACTTCGCACCTCCGGTGGGTGGTCTTGGTGGATCACTGACGGTCATCGACGGCCGGACGGGGAGGAAATACGAGATTCCGGTGACCGAGGAGGGGACCATCAGAGCAACCGATCTGAAGAAGGTGAAGAAGGGGACAAAACATGTTTTTTTGTTTTTTCAATTGAAGTGCTTGTGATGTGTGATTGTGTGAAATTCGTTGTTTTTGACAGATTACGACGGGGAAGCTCGATAAGGGACTGAAGCTTTACGATCCCGGGTACCTGAACACGGCGCCTGTGCGATCGTCAATCTGCTACATAGACGGAGATGAAGGGATCTTGAGGTATAGGGGTTACCCCATCGAGGAGCTCGCGGAGGGCAGTACGTTCCTCGAAGTCGCCTACCTCTTGAGTGAGCCATATCCCCACTTCCTTCACTGTTGAATTTTTTGGTGAATTGTCTTTGTTTTTTTTAAAAGTTTTTTTGCTCCCTTTAATTGGTGATTTGTTTTTCATCTTTCATCAGTGTATGGTAATTTGCCTTCCAAGAGTCAGTTATCGGATTGGGAATTTGCAGTTGCTCAGCATTCGGCAGTTCCACAGGGCGTTTTGGTAAGCTCATACTAAAACATTTGCCCATTCAGTTCTATAGGAACCGATTATTAAAGAAAACAATTACAATCAATTAAACCAATTCTTTTGTGAAAAAATCTCTTCCACTAGCTTTTTTTTAAAAAAAATGCACGCCTTTTTACATAAAACATCAAAGCTTGAAAGCTATAAGCTAAACTCCCTAAAGTAGTGCTTGGAATTATTTTTGTGGGGAAAATAGTTATGCAAAATCAACTTCTGCCAGATAAGCCATTTTTGTCACAGCTTAAATTTACAGATTATAGATTATAGCTTTTCTGATAATTAGTAGACATGGTTGTTGTAACTGTTTAAAAGTAGGAAATAAGCAGCAATTGATGTTTGTTTAATAAGTTGTAAAATAGCTTTTCAGTACAAATATCAAAAATACCCCTAAACTATAGAAGTGAAAATTTGATTTATGTTTGACAAAGTAAGTTGATTTTTCCATATAAATTTAATTTTATAAATATTTAAAAGAAAATCAACTTAATATAAATAATATTTCAAATTCATTACAATATTTTTTTCAAATATTACAATTTAGAATTTTAATATATTGAGTGACAAATGGAATTATTAAAAAAAATCGATAATGTATTATTTGTAATAGTAAAAAAATTGAGAAGATGAAAGGAGGTTTGATAATTTTTGGTGTAATAGTAAAAAAAATAGAAACACGTATTAGTAAAAAAGATTGAGGGTATGAGTGTCCAAAATAAAAAAATTTAAAACATTTTATAAGCTATAATCTCAAAAGCATCTCTTTCCAGCTTATAGAATATTAATTTTTTAAGCTATTTATAGCTTAAATAAATTTGAATAAGTTCAAACAAACATGCAACAACTGCTTATTTTAAGCTAAAAATTATAATCTTTTGCTTATAAGTTTTAACAAACATGTACATAATAATCTCCAAATGGCACAACACAAATTTTTTTGGTTATGTAAGAGCATCTCCAACTCTTACTCAAACCTCACTTAAAATTTGAGTCAAAAGTTCAATTTGATACTGGTGTACTCCAATCATGATTTTAAGTTTTACTCAAATCTTTTTTTATAAATTCCTAACTTATCTCAAATATTTCACATTAGCCCTAACCTTCTACACCCTTTCCTCCATGTTGCTCAAGAAAATCACAAAATTTATTCACTCTTTTTATCTCATTTGTATTTTGAGAATAATTTCTATCCATGAGTATCCTCTAAACTTGGAGAATCTACGAAAAATAACAATCATCTGTAAAAAAAAAAGGATAAAAAATGAAGAGAATTTGAAGAAAGAAGAAGAAATGGAGATTTATAGACATTTGAAAAAGTGTGAGCCGTTAATACAAATGACTGCTTTAAAAAAAATAGAAGTTGATGAGTTTGAGTAAAAAAGGGTCTCCCTTGATTTGGGTAAATTTTTTAGTCTCCCTTCATTTTATTGGAGATGATATTATGGAATTTTTACTTAATTTTTTTAAATTTGATATGGGTATGGGTATAGGATTGGAGTGCTCTAAGCACTGTGACTCAAACTCAAAACCTCGTGGTTGCAAATTTTGTTGTCATTTTCAACCGTTGAGCTATGGGTCCAAGCCCCCCCAAAAAAGTATTTATTTGAAGTGATTGATTTTGTTTTGAAAGAAAAATTATTTTGCATTGCTTATTGATGTTCCACTATGACTTGTTGGGCAGGATATTATTCATGCAATGCCACATGATGCACACCCCATGGGTGTGCTTGTGAGTGCGATGAGTGCTCTTTCGGTGTTCCATCCAGATGCCAACCCTGCTCTCAGGGTAAGTGGGACAATTCCTGAGAATGATCTATCTTGATATCCCCTAAATGCTTTGTAAGAGTTAAAATTTTAAATGATATCGCAGCTGTATTTGGACTTTGGAGCCTTTTCTGAATGATTGATTTGTTTGCAATTGTATAGTAATGGTTCCAGCATACTTCTTTTATATGATGATATTATGTTGCATCATGAAGTTTATGAATGTCTCGTAAGGTAAAGAATTCTTTTATTGATATTGATATATCTCTTTCATTGTCTACTTGGAAACTGCATATCATTAGACAATCATATTTTAGCTACATTAGTTTAATCCAAAATCTACTTCGTAGTTTATATATTTATAAGTCAATTATCTTATTGTATCCCCTCATTTTATTTTTTGGGTCTGTTATGCCTTTGCTTCAGTCTGGCGGAATGCTTTTCTTTGGCTATGCTATTTATCATATCAGCAGTCCTTCCTCTCTTTTGTCTTCTGCCTTCCCAATTTCTCTTCTGCTTTGTGGTGTTGAGTTCTCATTGAATCGACTTTCACATAATTATTTGTGCATTTATCTATGAAGTACAGCTTTCGTTCAAAAATCTACATATAACACTGTATTACTTGTCTCACAGCATTCTGAACTGTTGGATCTGTTGTGTCATTTTCCCCTTCCTGTCAGTGAAAGATCATTGATAAAGTCATTAGATACCTCAATTTATTTACGACCAGTCGGGTGATCAATGTTTTATAATAGACTATGTTGAACAATAATGTACATGACATATAACTGCTCTTGTAGGGCCAAGATATTTATCGTTCGAAACAAGTGAGAGATAAGCAGATAGCACGGATACTGGGAAAGGTTGGTCTCTTTGTCTGTTTCTATGAACAATAAATTGCCTTCTGAAATTCTATTAGGTGACACCTCATTCATTGCCTTGATGAGTGGAAAATCCTTAATTGTATCTCAGCCATACCTTATTGCTTCATTTACCAATTTATTGATGGAACACATCTGTATTTGCAGGCACCAACCATTGCTGCAGCTGCCTATTTAAGGCTAGCTGGGAGGCCTCCTGTTCTGCCTTCAAACGACCTTTCTTATTCAGAGAATTTCTTATACATGTTGGATTCACTGTAAGCTTTCAAAGAGAACCTTGTGCCTCCCAAAATTGTTAATGTGATCTTTGCCATTATTTTTCTGTGTTGCCTTACTTTCCATGTAGTAATGCTCACCTTGGGCCTAGAAAAGTAACTTATGGTCCTGCTTAAAGCTGTTTCATTTATTTGGAGATTTATTGTAGCAGTCAGTTTTGCAAAGTGATGCAAAGCATGGAACAGCAAAACAATTTCCATGCTAAAGACTAAATGCATGTCCATTTCCAGGGAGCTCTGATCCATGATGGACTTGGTTTTTGTAAATTTCAGGAGTTTTTTTTTTGCTTTTAATTAACCTCTTTGTCCTTTTCACTATTTCTGTTTGCAGTTCAGTATCAATACCATTCATCATTACAAAACTAAAAAAATTTCCAGCTAAGACTTTTTTATTAATTGAGAAAAGGTGGGAATCTACCACCAAAATATGATTAGGATAAAATCCAAATAAAATTCAACCAACTGTAACATAGAAGAAATAAAAATAAAAAATTGGTATGATGCCATCATACAATCATAAGTTTATACCTTATTAGGAGAAGACCACAACAAAGATCACCCTTATCTTTATATAAACCTGGAAAAAAATTCCCTGTTTCTCTACGTACAAATACTCCCTTTGCCAATGACCTTATTTCTGGACCACTAATTAGCAAAACTAACCGCTGGCACCAGAACTTGAGATATTTTGATGGCTGTGCTTCTGTCCCCTGCCTTTTTCAAGTCGTGTGCTCCCTTCTCACATTTTACTCTCCCTCACAGCTATGCTTCTGTTAACACTGTTGAGGTGTATCGAGTTGTTCTTTTCTTATGGGATAAAACATTGATGAGTGTACCACGGTGTATCATTTCACATTCACATTTTTTATGAAAGAATATTTCAAATTCACATGTTCTTTAAATTAAAAAATGGTTGGTTGTCCATCGAACTTATTCATTGGTAAACATCCAGTGGATCAAGGAGGCAAGGCCCATCTCCTTCGAATATATGAGAAAAAACAAAATTTCCAAAAATTAACTAAAAGTTGAAAAAATTATTGTTTGGTTTGCTTAAAGTTACAATAAAAAAGGATTCCTTTTAGTCTTTGTCTTCAAATTGCAAAATTTGATTGCTTTACATAAAATTGCAGGGGGAACAGATCTTATAAACCTAATCCTCGACTTGCTCGGGTCTTGGACATTCTCTTCATACTGCATGCAGAACATGAAATGAATTGCTCGACTGCTGCTGCAAGACATCTTGCCTCAAGGTAAGTGCTTTGTGTCTGACACCTTCAGCCAAACAGATATTGAATATTTACATTCATCTTGCAGCGGTGTTGATGTCTACACTGCACTTGCTGGAGCAGTTGGGGCTTTGTATGGTCCACTCCATGGAGGAGCGAATGAGGTATGCCATTAAATTCTTTAAGACATAAATTTTAGAGTATGGACGTGCTCTTGTGCCTAATCTACTCAATTCAATCAATTTAAGGTTTGAGGTATGGCAAGGTGTGTCAACCTGCTTGGTGACCAGTTATAATGCTTTGATTTGATTATGGGTTGTGTTTAGATAAGTAAGAAGAAATCAAACTGGCCTTTTTCAACTATAAGAAGAAATGATTTGTTTCTGGATTTTCACTGGATTTTCAAAGAACTTGACACAAATTTCAGGCCATCTGATCCATATTGGACCAAATTATACTGTAAAATAACTAATTGAATTACAAAATAAGCCACATATACTAACTTGCATGTCATTCAATAACGGAAAATATGGTCAAAGGTGTCTTGGATCCATACAAATGAATTTTTATTCGTTGCTCCTTGCACATGAAGTGTGGAGTAGGTTCTTCTATGCTGTATCATGAATGCAACTTATCCTAATCTTAGCTCGATTAGTTAATTGGCATATGAATGTGAAACTGGTTTGTTTAAACCTCATTCATTGTTCATGCATCTTTCATGATATAGCATGAATTTCATCATCATATTTCCATTTAATTGTAGCGGACCACATAATCTTAAAGGTGGAATATAAATTTTAATATAACAATTTGAATGATCATTGAACTGTAGGCTGTCCTCAAAATGCTTGGCGAAATTGGAACAGTTGAGAATATCCCAGAGTTTATTGAAGGTGTTAAGAACAGGTGTGTCTTACTTTTGTTCTCTTTGCATTCTTGATGTCCTATATTGAGCAAGAAACATTTGTACTGTGTTGTGTATTTGCATTTCTTCTGATGTGATATATGGATATGTGAATGTAACAGAAAGCGAAAAATGTCAGGATTTGGGCATCGGGTCTACAAAAACTATGACCCTCGTGCGAAGGTCATCCGCAAATTGGCAGAGGAAGTGTTCTCCATTGTTGGACGGGATCCACTCATTGAGGTTTCTTCATTTCTTAAAAAAGTTCATTTTTTTAATTTACAAATTTGATTATGACCAAATATTTGTTTGTTCAGTTGTCAAGCTGCCTTATTTTTGTAACAAAGTTTATACCTGATATCCACTCTTGGTTAGGCAGTACTTTTTATTATTTTTTTGGAAAATTGGTGCATTCTGGGTTTGATCCCCTGACCTCCTTTTCAGAGAGTGGAAGTGCTAGCCAACAAACCAAAACTCGGTTCGCAAGTACTTTTTATTATGTTAAGTTAGAGTAGGCCTCTGGTCATGTCCACTATTAGAACCAACATGTAAAAAGCTAAAGGTTTAGGCTTTTCTACTCATTTTTTCGACCAGTGATCATGATAATCTCTTATTGCACATAATTTTGCTTGATCAAGGAGCCAAGACTTTTTGCTGGCTCGATCACTTGTGCACTTCCCTTGCCCTCACTTTTTTTAATGCAAAATTGAAATTCTGAACAGAACATCATTTACCTATTGATAATGAAAAGAAGTTGATGAAAAAATGAGTGTAAAATTGTGTCTCATTTAAATTTCCTATTGGATCAGGGGTGCTCCTGCGAATCCCCCTTCATGGTGGTTTTAAAATTTTTAAAGCATACCATTAAAAAAAATTAATTTTTTAGATGTGAATTTATTATGAGTTTATGACATTGTGTGGATGGTCCAATAGATTTGATATGATGAAAAGGGGAAAGGAGGCCTTTATCCGTTTGTCTCTTTCTCTACTGTTCAGCTCTCTCTTTTCATTAGTTCTATCTCGAGACTCCCTCTAAACCCTCTTGCTCCCATTATAAAAAATTTCTAGCTTCGCCACTGCCTAGTGTACTCATTTTCTTAATTCAACTGTTGGAGTTTTTCTTCTTATTGGTGGATGACATAATGAGGATTTACCTTTCCATTTTTCCCAACCCAAATTAAGGTCAATGATTCATTTTTAATCACACTGGCAAGTCCAAGTGTATAATTTTTTTAAATAAAGTATATCTGATCCATTCATTGAGATCCTAGGCTTCTAGAAGTTGAATGGTTTTGCAGTAGGAGGGTCGTTACTTGTAACATATTAATTGGATTGTTTACATTTGAGACAAGTGAATATGAGAACCTTTAGTTTGCACAACTGGTTTGAACATTCATTGAAACAAATGAAAGTTATGGCATTTCACTTGTAAATTTAATTGCTCTGAGAGGGAACTAGCTAAGATAATTCTCTAAGGTGCATCTTACTATGATTCCCTTTTGAAAGCCACTTTCATATACTATGATTTTAGCCCCAAAACTACTCGGGTACGGTCCGTTGATATTGAAACTGGTGAAATCTGTGGGGTTTACCTAACCTTTGAAGACTATGCACTTTCACTGTGATGTGTTGCCTGAGACCCTGTATTCATCATATATGGAAATCTTTCTTCATGAGAAGTTACTTGATTAAGTTGCAATATACTTTATGCAATTTTATAAAGAGAGTATCGATTTATGCAGGTAGCTGTAGCTTTGGAAAAAGCTGCTCTATCAGATGAGTATTTCATCAAGAGGAAACTCTACCCAAATGTTGATTTTTATTCTGGATTGATATACAGGTATGCTCCAAGAACTGTTTATATTGCCACACTATTGTTGCATGGATAACATTGTATGTGTTAGCAGGGCTATGGGGTTTCCAACGGAATTCTTTCCAGTTCTGTTTGCCATTCCTCGCATGGCTGGCTACTTGGCACACTGGCGTGAGTCACTTGATGATCCTGATACAAAAATTATGAGACCACAAGAGGTTGTTAACCACTCCAGATTTCTTGTATTTTATGTTCGACTTGAGTAGTTAACTGCATCTTCATAAGAAAATTGATTGGAACTTTTAGGATCATGATGAAATCAATAAACTTTCAGTATATAGAAAAGGTTCCTCGTTAATGATCTTTCGCCTTATTTTGACCTGGTAACTTTTGTCATCTGTTTTATCAAGTAATCATGTCATGAGATCAGTTGTCTGCGCAGATTTCCAACGGTGCTTTGTCATCTTGAATTACATATTCCTGTTGGTAGAAACAGCTGTATCTGAATCCATGTTATCATCATCATTCTAACTAGGAAAGTCATACACAAATTCTCATTGCAAGCTCGAATGTTTGCTAATATGCTTTTCCAAGTAAAAATAGAAAATTTCAGATGCTTTCTTCCCATATTCTCATGTAAGAAATACATGTGCATTTTCATAATGATGGGTACACCTATTGTTCCCATGTTCTTTGTAAATAGAATAACTTTCGGTTCTTTTTTTAGGATAGGATGTTTATCGTTTAGAGAAATTTAATAATGAGTTGAAGTATTATGTCATGAACATTTCACGGATGCCTGAACTTATTGTTATTATCAGGTATACACGGGGGTATGGCTGAGGCATTACATGCCTCTCAAAGAGAGACTGGTGTCGGATGATGCTGATAAGCTTGGTCAAGTGCCTGTTTCCAACGCAAGTAGGCGGCGCCTGGCGGGTTATGGCTCTTAACTGAAACCTGCTTTCCCGGATGAAATGTGTATTTACAAATAAAAAGGCCTCATTGTCTCACATTTTCATCAGTGTTGAGACTCGAGAGAGGTAGATGAAGTTGAAATTCGTGCATCCTACAGTGGTTTAGCTTAGAATAAGGTGACATACGACAAGTAAATTATATGAAATAATGCAATGGTACATTTGCCATTTGTGGTGTTACTGTTTTGCTGAAGGGATACTTCTAAATGCTCATGGTGTCTTCTGTTTTTATTAATTTTCATTTGTTCATGTAAGGGTCCAAACTTTATTGATGTACATATTCTGCTTCATTATGCGTTGGATGTAATAAATTCCAGTTGTTTCAATATCAAGAATTTTGCACCAGATTAGTTCTGTCAGATCAGTCCTCATCAAATGGATATATATATTTTGTATATAGGGAATCAGTGGATTTTGAACCCAGTACGTGTGTTTGTGAATTAAATAGATCAAAAACCTTTGGCAAGTAAAATCTAAAAGCCATTCCCTCGTCTTCTAGCGGACCAAACAAAAATGCTAAACGCTTAGTGTTTTAGTGTTGTCAGTGTCCAAGGAGAATTAGACATGTGAATTCAACAAAAACCAAAAAATAAAATAAAAAAAATCCTGCATCCTAACGTTGATGGATATCAACACCATTCCATCCTCCTTTTTTTGATGGAAAATGTTACACTCAGTCAGTTGGTTTCTCCAATCCTTTCTCAGACCCCACGTAGGATCTAACATGGCGACGGTGGGCTGACGTGGAATCATTCGGCGCCCGCATTGGTTTTGAGAGAATTTTGAATTTCAAAATTCCTCGGTAAGATTTTTATATGCGCCCGATGGATTTCTATCGACGCATATGCTTACGTTAATAAGGCATATGCTTTGAAATTTTTTTTTACATTTTCTATAAGTGCATCCATGCAATTCATTGGAGTATATGTTATATTTTTTTATAAAAGCATATACCTCATTAGATGAGGTATACTATTTTTAAAAAATTTGAAACACATGTAGACTGGAATTGAGGTTGAAAATGGGGCTGGATGTAACATTATCCTTTTTTATTTCCCCCCCTTTTCTTTTCTTTTCTTTCCCTCCCTCTCTCGTCCATGGGTTCCTATGGAAAGCCAGAAGGCCCCAACAAATCCAATTGAAAACTATGTAGATCCAACAAGAACCAAAAGCAAAAAAGCCCAAAGGAAACATGTAAAGTTTGGTTCACATTCTCTTCTTCTCAAGCATTTTGATCTTCTAGTTTTGAGAGATGTGTATGAGGATCTCTTTAAGATTGAAGGATTATTTAATCTACATTTTCGAGGACTTGTCTCGTCCTCGCAAACATGTCTCACCTTCTTAGCCTCCTCCTCTTCGAAGCTCTTTTCCTTGTGATCCGCCACTTTTGATTGTCCCATCACCCCTATTCTATCATTTTCATTTCTTTTAAATGCATCGTTCATATTTGACACATCATCATACTGTCAACTGTAGTTGAACTCTCAGTTATGGGTTTTATTAACTAGACTGAACTCATGAGTAGGGGTATTGTTGTTCTGAAAAATAAATAGATACAAAATTTATCAAAGAGAACTTGAAATTTTTTCAAGAATGTAAGAATCAATACTTACCATGCACTTCAAAGTGGCAACCTCTTTTTTTATGTCATGAATCTATCATCCATTGCAGCTAATTTTTCATTTTGTGAATTTACCTCAACCTCCAATATATCCACTCTTCTTTGAAGTGTTGAATATGAATTTTCCTTATCACCCACTTGAGGTGGCACACATGGATGACCTTGAACAGTCAAAGACTCCTTTACGATTGGGTCTAACAACTTTTCCTCAGTATCTTCGAGATACTCAATGACCTACAATAATAATAACATATTAAACCTAACATCTTCCCATTTTGTTGAACATTAGAAAGATCATATAAAATTAGGACAAGAGTACTTAACCTCATCGATAGAACGAAACTTTTTTTTAACTTTTCTTTTAAAGTTTGGAGATTAAACTTGTGCACCCTCAGAAATTTATTGTTTGAAAAAATTTGACATACACCCCAAAAATGTTTGTATGCCCAAACCTATGATAAAGAATTTGAATTAAAAATTGTTGAACAAACAAAACAACTTCTAAATACATGTGTAGATAGTCCATTCATATTCTAATATGGATTGCAAAACCACAACCCTCTACACCAAATGGATCGGTCTCATATGCCAATGTCTTTCTCTTTGTGACGTTTCACATTGTGTAGTTGTACACAACTGTACCCCAAGGAGAACTACTGAACCTATCTATATTTTCTACAAGATATACATATTTATTTAACACACTATAAGTTGGATTTGGAAAAAGTAGGTTTGCTAATATATAAAGTAAACCTAATTTTTAAAAAGTATCATCAGAAAGGTTGGGATTCTTTTGAAAATCTTATTCTATATCTCCCTCTGTTAATTTTTTTTCTTTTTTGAGGGAAAAGTTTCTTTGCATCATACAAAACTAAGACATTTTCTATTTTCATCATTTATGGGGATGAGAGACCTAATCTAAGGTCTAAGATCAATATAAAATCAGATTTGGTTTTTTTAAACAGAATTTTCAAGATGTATTGGGTTTGGTAGTTTGAATCTTTCTAATTGATTGATGTATATGGAGAGTGAAAATTAGAAACATTTAAATTTACTGCAAGTTTACCAAACAATGAGTTCCTAATAAATCTTGATGATGAGGGGAGAGTGCACTCAACCATTTTGTGGTCACATGTGGACCACCTTTGCACATTGTTTTTTCAATTTTCTTCAACTTCTTTGATGATGAGGCACTTGATTTCTTAGGGAACGTTTGAATGTGTATTTCACACATCCACGTTTCACATACGCAACGTTTAGGATAGGGGCATGGAAGGGACCACTTACTCACCACGGGTGACATATGAAATATGTATGTTTGGCTGAATCCTTGCATTTGGCTTATGAAGATTGGAGGATTATAAGTATGCTCCTGATGACACTTCCAAAAGAGGGGTAACAACAAAAACCCTAGACTCTATTTCGGGTGCGCCGCATCATCTTTTTTGACCTCCTCTTCGATCTTCAAGATCAAGTACTTCCATCTCTACCTGACCTCATGTCATTCAATGGCCTGAACTATTATGAAGCATTTCGTATGGTACCAAATTGTCAAAACAAGGTCCTTGTTCGCTAGAGCTTCCCACGATACAATTTGCAGGATTTCAGCATGTTGAACCTTAGTAAATAATTCTCCTTTTGTCTTCGTTCATCTGTCCATGGTTGAAAGAGATTTGAGTGTTTTGTATGAAGTGATAGTGTGAGTAAAACCTAGGTTTTGGGTTTTTAGGGCATCAGAGGGGGTCGGGGACAAGGTGTGTAAAAATGATGATTGAACATGGGCAGTTTAGTCATTTACCCCCCTTATTTGATCAATCAGCCGATATGCGTTGGTTGAAGCGGTGTATTTGGGCGATGGTGATACTACCTATGTTACACAGCAGACACGAACACAGCTTGGTGGATTTGTGGACACCAAATACTGTTTGGATCGAAGTTACTGTATTGTAAGGCCTTCAGGTCACACACGCAACTACACCCCCATCCAAACAGGGCCTTAGAGTTTACCATCTTCTTTTTCATTATTTTATCTGCACATATAAACATATGTTAATATCTCAACAACATTGGATTATCACATAATTCACATTTAATGGATATGAAACATAAACATTATAATCTCAATAAATGTTTAGATGCAGAAGAAATAAAATGATTAACTGAACTTGACAACCTAAGAATCTAAAAACACAACATAAACATCAAACTACATGACTCATTAATTGTCGAACTACATGATATTTAAATGAAACCACACAACATGAGATTCGAACAGCACAATTATGAATCAAACTACACAACATTGGTCACCTTATTATGTGCTAATCCACTTGATTTCTTAGAGTTCACCAACTTCTTCTTCACCATTTTTATCTGTAGATACAAACATATGCTAATGTCTCAACAACATTAGATTAGCACATAATTCAAATTTAATGGATATGGAATATAAACGTCTTCTCCATAAATGTATAGGTGCATAAGAAATAAAATGATCAATTGAACCTCACAACCTAAGAATCGAACAACACAACATACAAATCAAGCTACATGACCAATTACTTGTCAAATTGCATAATCTATTAATGTAACTGCACAACATTAGAATCGAATCACACAACTTATAAATCAAATAACATAACATAATAATGAAATTGCACAATGTGTGTGTGTGTGGGTAAGAATCAAAATGTACATATACTGATTGTAATCATAAAAGCAACATAATATAAATTATTTTGAAGATGTCAAATTCATAGTCATATTACATATATGACATCTTCTCAATAAATGTTAGGCATATAAGAAATCAAAGGATCAATTGAATTGCACATTCTAAGAATAAAACAAAATAACATATAAACCAAACTACATGACCTATTGATTATCGAACTGCATAATTTGTGAATGAAATTACAAAACATGAGAATCAAACTACACAATTTTATCTTTTTAAATTTAAAAACCGGTTCTTTTGGGAAGGATTTCCATTTAAATTTAATCAAACTATATCAGAAAATCGAACTACACAACCCAAAAATATCAAATCCAAATTTAAAAAGAAAAGTAGTCATGAAAGATTTCATGATTGCTCACGACGAAAAAAATTCACAAAAATACATATGAAACAATTCAATCCCCACCCGCAAGACAAGGCCAACCCAATTTGTTTAGTTGTATTTCATCATAAAGTTCACATTTTCCATCCATTGTTATCCACAAGTCACAACAATCCCGAAACCCTAGAAATTCATTACCAAATTCAAATCAACATCACAATTTTAAATCCCATCAGTGAAATAGAGATGACGCCTCACCTTCTTCAAAGTTCAATCAACCAATCCCCACCAAAGCCTTCTCTTTTTGACTTTTCAAACTCTTGATCTATAGAAATTCTTCGGAACTCTAAAAATGGTGGATTTGAATGGGGAAATCTCTCGCTAGGGTTTGTGTATAAAGGAGAGAGGAGGGAAAGAAAAAACAAGAGGGGGAAATGTGAAAAAATGGGTTTGAATGGGGTTTATTTTCACGTTAATAGTTTCATTTGGCTTTTATGTTTTTTGTTGGGTCTATATGGTTTTTTATGGGCTTGTTGGGGCCTTATGGTTTTCAATGGGAACCCATAGGGGAGAGAGGAAGGGAAAGAAAAGAAAAAAGGGGGGAAATTGAAAAATGGGGATGGAATGGTATTAATGTCTGTCAACATTAGGGTGTATTTTTCTTTTCTTTTGTTTTTGTTTTTGTTGGGTCCATGTGTTTGATTCCCATTGGACATTGATGACAGATATTCGGTCTTAATAGGATCCAGTCCATGTGAAAATGGAGAGAATGACTACATACACCATGTGAGATGTGATATGATTCACTGAGATCGAAAGATGTCAGATCTGTAATTATGGTTGAACTTGCGATGATGAAACAACAGATGGTGAGATGATGAAACAACACCCTAACATGGATATTTATGTTGTACATGTGATTCAACACATGAAAACATAGATTTAGGCATGCATAGGTCCCGAGAACATAGAAAAAAATGTTGATTTGAAACGTAAACAAACAAATTTGAAAACCACCAATGAAGAAAAAAAACACGTGATGAGGCAACAATGACATAGGCCCTATTTGAAAACGGTTTGAAGTTAGCTTTTCATAAAACTAAGTTTGCAGGAAGCTGACTCTCCACATATTAAGAAAAAAAATAGCTTTAGAGTATTTTTTTAAAAAAATGCGTTTGCAACTTAATTATAAGTTGCAGCTCTTTTTTTTTTTTTTTGGAAACGGGTTTGGAAAACTCAGCTTCCTGCACACCCAAAAGCTCATCAAACTCGCTTCTGAACTAGGTTATAGATTGAAAACAATCTACAAAGAATAACAGTATAGGCATCTAAAAACTTGATATCATTAATGAAAACTATTTAAACACCTATGAAAACCTTAGTTCTAGTATATAAAAAAGCAAATCACATGCATTTATATGAAATATCATCTAAAAGCAAGGACATAAGTGATTTAGATTCATGGAATGAGGAATCAGAACAAGGGTTAAATTAACCTAATGCATGTTTCCTACATCAACAACCCAGCCCTAAGGATGAAAAATATATAGAACCGAAACCAATAGTATAATATTAACATAAAACATATTAAAAACACCACAGAATATGAAGATAATGTGAGGATACAATCTAACATTATATGAAAAACATTAAAACTTTAATGGAAAACTCATAAAATCCTCATAATCTGAAACACATTGGTTTCCTTACATTGATTTTTATCTATGATAAAACACAAGTAAAATACCAAAAATTAAATAGATTAGGGACCCATCACATTTCCCCACAGATCTCCAATCAAAACTCCACTCCTAAATAAAACACAAGTGTTCATGTCCATTCCTAAATATATAGATATGAATATTTGAATTCGAATAATTTATAAGGATACAAATATTTTTTTAATAATTGAAATGACAACATGGACACTAGTTAAATTGATCATGTGGCATATTAAGAATAGAAAATGGAGGATTAAATGAAAAATTTAACACTTTTTATGATTTTCAAATATAGTAAATAGAGAATGCATGAGATTTAATTTATGAGGATTATGATTAATCATACAATATAATCACATTTAAAGAATAAAACAGTAACATGTATACTTTTAGGAAATTAATTCCATGTATTTTTTTCAACATCTTATTTTTTTTATGTCCTCAAAAAATTCTTAGGTTAGTGGTTATATTTTTTCTAGGTCCTCATGATTCCTTTTCCATTGCATAATGTAAAAGTTATATATTTATACATTGTTATGTATATGCAATATGCAGGACGGACTTACATTACCAGGAGGGGAACTTACCCCAAACCCCTTTTGAAAATTTTTACATATTATTACATCAACTTTTAAATTATAGTAAAATAAACATCAACTATTAAAGAATGGTAAAATTAAGGAGAAAATATAAAATAAAATAAAATAAGAAAGAGCTATTTATGATAACAAATTTTTTAAAATTCATATGAGTTGCTTCTCTTATTTATAGGAGAGTTAAATTACTTTATAGATTACCTTTTTTTTATGAATGATACAATGAATTTTTGTAAATATTTTGTTTAAAAATAATTGAATTTTTGCTACCGAGTATCATATGCACATTTGCCACCACTGACATTACGTCTACATTGTTAACTAATACACTGTTATTAATCCTTTATATATGCATCATAGTGTACATCGTTAAATCTCATATATTGCTAACCATTCCTTATATATTATCATCAAACATGCACATACAGATGATATTGATTGGAAGGACCAATAAAAAATACAACAGTTATGGAGAGGATTTTGATATCCTCAAAAAAGTTAGCGAATTAATAAATTAATTTATGTACCCATACTTTTATAATATAAATCCTATATTTAGGTGTTTTTTCAACTGTTATTTGTACAGTCTCAAATACAGTTCTATATACCTTATTAGTCTCATCCACTCTCTAACAAAATAGAGATATATACCTTATTAAAATTTTTTCACATTTTCTATAAAGCTATATCATTCATTTTCATTATAATATATAATTCATCTATTATAAAAATATATATCTTATTAGGTGGGATATATATTTTTTAAAAAATAAAATTTTTAAACAAATATTTACATATCAAATAAATTTTTTTATTTTTCAAACACATTTTCAAAACCAATATAATTGAAAGGCCTGTATCCAAATCTCATATTCGAAGCTTCCAAATTCCAATGAATTTTTTTTTTTCTTTTTTAAAAAAAAAAAAAGAATGATGATGCTTTTCAGTATTTGATCTCTTGAGTTTGATTTCATAGATAGATTGTCAGTCAAAACCCTATTATTAATCAAACGGTGTTACAACTTACAAGTACTTCCCTTTCTTTTACGTAAAAAAAAAGAAAAAATAAAAAGCTAATCTTATCCATTGTGTGTCGAACAGACAGACACACCCGCCAAGGCGAAGAAGGCTTTCATTAATGGCAACGATTGCGTTCACCGCCTACCTCTCCCTCCCCTCCCCAAAGCTTCATCTACGAACCCCACTTCCCCGACCACCTCCAGTACTCGCCCCTCCCCCGGCGGCGAAGCACCACATCCTCCTCTGCAAAGCCACCACCTCCCCATCAGCACCGACCATCCCATTGGACCAACGGTGGATGTTCGAGGACTCGGAGATCAACGGCCCGGACATCTGGAACACGACGTGGTACCCGAAGGCGGCGGACCACGTGAACACGGAGAAGACCTGGTACATTGTGGACGCCACCGACAAGATCCTCGGCCGCCTCGCCTCCACCGTCGCCATCCACATCCGCGGCAAGAACCTCCCCACCTTCACCCCCTCCGTAGACATGGGCGCCTACGTCATCGTCGTGAGATTCTGGTCTCGGATTCTTGTTATGTTTGTTCAATTTTAGGGTTTCCTAATGGTTTTGATTGGTTTTTTTGCAAAGGTGAATGCGGAGAAGGTTGCGGTTTCGGGGAAGAAGAGGACGCAGAAGCTGTACAGGAGGCACTCGGGGAGGCCGGGAGGGATGACGATCGAGACTTTCGATCAGCTGCAGCAGAGGATCCCGGAGAGGATTATCGAGCACGCCGTCCGAGGGATGCTCCCGAAAGGAAGGGTGAGGTTTCCTCTTTTGTGGTTGATATGAATTTGGAGCTGCAAAGTATGTGCAATGCATGGTTACTTGTTTAGATTGGAAGTGTTGTTGCTGATTTTTTAAGTGATGAATTGTTGGTCTGATGTGCTTAAAGTGGTTTGACTTGTAAAAAAAAATGCATAAGAGTGAGCAAATTGTGAAGATTTTTTTTTATTGAAAGATAGGAAGAAATGGATGGATAATAAGATTACTCCTGGAGTGTCTTCAGATGGGAATTTATGATGTTCTTGAATTTATAAAGACTTCCTCCTCAAGCCTTTGGAGATGAGACTAACAGGAAGAAATTATGATGTCACCTCAGACCTTTGGAGAAGAGGCCATGTTCATTTTGGTGTGCTTTTACCATGTATTTTGATATGAACATTATGGATGTGTGAGGGAATGTCATAGCAAAAAATGAGTACTTTTTTTTTTCGTAACAGGAGTAGATCGAATACCCATCTTCGTTTCTAGCCACTGGTTCTGGTTTTTATGAAAGCACCTTTAGATTCATTAGCTCACTTTCTGATTAATAGAGTTCCTGTTACAAACCGAGTACTGTTCAAACCAGAATGAAATGAAAAAATTGGAGCTCTGCTCTGAACATTGCATGAAAGGAGTATTTTTCTTAATCATTCACTAGGAAAAGAACGAAATATCTCTGATCACCCAGAGTATTATATTACTCTTTATATTCTAATATTCTTTATGGGCACCTGGGGCTACAAGCATTTTTACAACTCTCCCTTCGTTGCTCCGAGACTAGTGGATTCTTGAGTGGGTCAGTGGGTTGTCTTCAGGTTCTTAGTTATGGGTAAGTAGTCATTGGAAGTTCTGTGAAGGTTGATTGTTGAATTTATATGTGATTATGTTTCTGAATAAATACTCTGACCGCCAATTATATGATGTTGATAATATTTGACAACGGCATGAGAATGTTTGTATAATAGGATAGTGCAGAAGCACATAGTTCTACTAGCGATTAGGTGAATAAGTTTTCTTGTTCTTGTGTTTGGCTGAACATAAGGTGGTAAGATTCACTTTTGCTCTCATTTATATATGTCAACTGAACTGCAATGCCTTCTGTATATAGGTCAATTCATGCTTCTGTTTTTATACTGTTCTTTTGGTATTTTGCAATAACTTCATTTAAAGATATGCAGAAGAAGAACTAAATGATTGACATTATACATGGTTTATTATACAAGATGTAGCAATATGATGAGAGAAATATATTTTATGTGACTGTCAGGCAATTTTATGCTATCTGTTACAGTTCTGTCCCAAATCCTTACTCATTGTAGACTTGCGATTACCTCTATTTGGTATTTGTATAATAATTTTCCATGCCAACCAAAAACTGTTGGGAAACATGCTGGAGTTGAGTGGAAACTACTGCTATTTAAATATATATATATATATATTTTGCTCCATGAATTATTGAAATAAACCTTTGATTTTGCAATTTCTGAGGATCAGCCACAAACAATACATAACAGCAATGTTCTTGTTAAATATTGCAAAGACACTTTCAATGGTACAAATGAAGACATAAAATTTGTGCCGGTCCTCCTCTTATGTCTTTTCTTTTAAATTAGAGTTTACTGAATGATCAAATAGTTCATGATTTATTATAATGAGAAAGAATAGATTCTTCCTGATCAACATCATAAACAATGTATTCACTTACCTAAGCTGTTCTGTCTTTATTGTTGTATTCTACAGCTGGGTAGAGCTCTATTCACACACCTCAAGGTATACAAAGGGTCTGACCACCCACATGAAGCGCAACAACCCATCCCCCTTCCCATAAGGGACAAGAGAATACAAGTGGAGAAGTAGAACTTCTACTTGAAGGGAAAAGAACATTGAGCAATGGCCACTCAATCTGATCTTTTGCTGCTGTGTGCTCACACTGGAGTACCCCCACTTTTTGATGCATAGGTGAAATGGTCTGGAGATGGTCACTTTGCGTCTTTCCTTTTTATGCATAAATATCACTGAATGTTGTTAATGACTGCTATGGATGACATTCTTGAGTTTGTTATTATTATTTTTTTGGTTATGAATCCAAGCCTTTTCAGAAAAATGTTTGTTAGCCATGTTCCTAGCAAAACTGTATGAAGTTGTATGCAACACTGCATCAATCATTAATGGGCAATATTACGTGCAGTCTTTATATGCAGCCCCACATGATATCCCATTTTGCTGACGAGTTTTATGTTTCATTAGATGAAACATGCATATTTTTGTTGTGTAAAGGGGAATATAATTCATTGGTGTTTGTGTGTGTGTGTGTATTTGTGAAGATACATACTTTAATATATGAAATATGCACTTTCATAAAAATTGAGGCACACGGGGAATGTAGGCAGGACTGGGACTGACCCTAACATTATCCATCATCAAAATGGTCCCATTTTCCCTAATTTTTTACCAATCTAAACTGCATTTACACTGCCTTTTGGCCTGGCAAAGGTGTTTCCTTGATACCCTTGTTGACAATCTCTATTACACTGGAAAAGGGGTACTGTAAGAAGAAAAAGAAAGACTGGCATTCATGTTTTGCACATATAATGATTAAAACTATAACAACATGCATGTTCCATAAGCATCCTATCTTTTTAAGGTCGGTTCATGGATCAAAAGATGACTATTTACATTTCACCACCAGTGTCCAACCTGATATCAACCCCTTCGGAACTGATGTCGAAATCTTCTACTGCTATATTGTGGCTAAGGGACTAATCCAATGTCAAAATATTTAAATTTTGACATCATTTCTGGTGAGCTGAACCTCCGAGTAGAAGGTCATTCACGCCAATCTCAGCAGTAATCGATACAGAGGAATCTGTGTATGGACCTTCCATGGATGTGCTTTGGCTCTGACTTGCATTTAGTTGCCAGAAGTTCTTTCTTAATCCTGCAGAGCTCGAACCCCCTACTGAACTGATATTCGTCATGAGGGACTGAATGGATGCTTCGCCTTCGAGCAAACTTACAACCTTTGACATGGTAGGACGAAGAGTGGGATGCGCATTGGTGCATATGAGAGCCACATTTAACATCTCCACTGCCTCTTCTTTGGAGTAGTTTTCGCCGAGGTTTGGATCCACCAGTTCCAACAAAGTTCCTCTCTCTTGAAGGACATATGCCTGAAGATAATCCCAAAGTGAGAATGTTTTAAGTGTGTAATAGACAAACATACATGCACTCAAATATAGTTGTTTTTATCAATCAGTGATGGTGGTGAGTTACCCAATCTAAAAGATAAACAAACTCTTCTTTTGGTCTGTAATTTGTGTTACTTTTCCCGCTGACGATTTCCAATGCAACGACACCAAAGCTGTAAACATCTGCTTTGTCGGTCAGGTACCCACGCATTGCATATTCAGGAGCCATATAACCTCTGCAAGGTCAAAAACACGCACAATTTCATTTAGTACATTAGTTGGAAGAACCTGCCAAGGTAAGGGAACAAGAACTAACATGGTGCCTGCAATTCGAGTGCTAATGTGGGTGTTTTCTTCTTCATTGAGTTTAGCCAAGCCAAAGTCAGATATCTTGGAATTGAGATTCTTGTCAAGTAAAACATTGCTGGCCTTGATATCCCTGTGAACTATCTTCAGCATTGACTCCTCATGGAGATAAGCCAGACCCCTTGCAATACCAAGACAAATCTTGCGCCTCGTTGTCCAATCCAATTTCAATTTATTTTGACCTGTGAATCATATAGATCAATATATTTGTTCTACTTTTTCAATCCTAAATGCACTCAAGGCATTGCCTACTTACCAAAGAGAGCCCGGGAAAGGCAATTATTTTCCATGTACTCATAGATTAGGCACAACTGATTGCCTTCAATGCAACATCCATAAAGTTTCACTAAGTTGGGATGCTGCAGTGCAGAAATCATTCCTATCTCATTCACGAATTCTCGAGTCCCTTGTTTTGACTTTGGAGAGAGTTGCTTCACAGCAATGATTGTTCCATCTGACAATAGACCCTGTATTTCACCATGCATACATGTGTTATTGTCATACATCTATTTTTTTCATAAAATATTTCTTTAATAGATCATGCCATTCAAAACTATATAACTATTTTAAGTAAGACATTCAATTCCCTGATGCTTAAGAAGTCTATAATTTTCTTGGTTGCTTGCTTCTATATTACACTAGAATTAACATGACGCCTATACGCGCAGGAGAAACACTTATTACCTTATAAACAGAACCAAAACCACCTTCCCCAATCTTATTTGCAGCATCAAAGTTCTTGGTGGCAGCTTTAATTTGTCTCAAGGTGAAGGATCCTGTTTGCAGATCAAGGCCTCTAAGCTCTGTAGAGAAGAGAAACATCTATATTAGATATATACTAAGATAAAAGTATATAATTTAGTTTTTCTTCTTTAGTCAATTTCACAAAACATCAAGCACTCGGAAGCAAGCGGTGATTTATTCATGTAGCTATATCATTCAATATTTTTCCTACCTTTCTCCATAGAAGCTTTTCCTCCTAAATAGCCTTTCTTCCATAGGATGACTAAGACCAAAAGGATGATAAGTAACACTGAAACTGAGACACTGATTGCAATCTTATAAGGTGGCTTTTTATCCTTGTATACTGGGGGAATGAAATCTGCATGGAAAAAGAGCAAGAATATGTTGAACACAAGTCATGGCATCCTACGAGCATAAACAATTCATCAACAGAAAGAGAGAGGTATCAATATTTTCAGATAAAGTATTTTAATTGTATGATAGACATTATATAGTAACTGTTTCATTGAGATGCCTACATAATTAATATGAAAATTTATTCAGTGGGTGGCCTTGTCAAAAAGGAGTTACCCATTAAGTTGATTCTATATCTATAAACATGTTACTTGAGGATTGGATGTGAAAGAATTCACTTAGTTGTTAGGATTAGAATAACATACTAGGATCCACCGAAATCGCTGAAATGAGAGGACCATAAACTCCTCTGCTGGGGATCCCTGTTGTTCCTTTTCCAGCCCAATAGAAGCGGATCTCCAAAGTGTTTTGAGTTACAGATGCATTAAAACTCTTCACAATAGGTTTACCAGGTCCACCAGCTTCATCTTCAATATTGAAATCCTTTAGAACTATTTGACCCTGTACTGAGTTTAGTAAATATGGTAATTTTGGGGGATACAAGTATACAACTATTCCTGGGGAGAACTATTTATGAATAAATTACCTGAATAAGAACATTGAATAAGCGCTTCCCAAGACTAAGGAACGTTTTGTTTGCTGTGAAGATTATCTCTGAGAAGTGAAGTTTGACGGTGTAATTTCCATTTATCAAACAAAGTCCATAATAAGTGAGGGCGAGAGGCGAGAGACGTGCACTCATGTATAGTTCAGAGTCAGGCATGGTGAGTTTGGTTGTATTTGTAGCAATGTAGATGTCAGCTTCCATATCATTATCCATGAAGTTGCCTGTGCTGCTAAATGCCCAGTCTTCAGTCTTAAACAACACTGATGCACCTCTTTGTTCAGTGTCCGCTTCATACTTGGTCCCGTTGATGAATGTTTCCTTCCCACCACAGTTTATGTACAAGGAATACTTTTCTGTCAATAGCAACAAGGAATACTTTTCTGTCAATAGCAACATGAATAAATGCAGCAATGTTGATCAGAGATGAAAAATACAGAAAATTCATGACTTTTTTCACAAAATTTTCAGTGAATTGTTTAAGCCACATGCCTAGCATTTTCAGTATTTTTTTTCTATTTATTGTTTTGATAATTCTTGTTTTTGAATATATAAATGGTCCCTATAATACAATTGATTTGCCCCTCAAAATACACATTTTAATATCTATATCATTTTACATAGGAAATCACTCTACCACCATACAGTTTATATGATTTGGGGATAGCACCACAGGTTTGATCTAACTGATGAGCTTGTATAATAAAAAGATAATTCTTTTTACATATTTTGATTAAAATAAGGCTAATAAAATTGAAAATTTCTATAGATATATCTTCATGTAGATATTTTAACATGCATTACTCACGTTCTTTTTTAGGAAGATTACATGGGTAGCCTTGCTTCAGGCATGGCTGAACTGAACTTCTACAGCATAAAAAGTTTAAAACTTGTGAGAATCTTGCACCATGAGGGAATCAAACGTATGGTACACAGAACTTATTATTGCATTGTAGGCAGAGGAACCTCACATTTGGCTTACAACCGAAGAGTAGCTTTCTGCTGCATTACTATGTGAAAGAATAAGATGATAAACAGTTAAATACTTGATATAGGTAAATAAAATACAATTTCAACAGAAATTAAACTATCTCACAGGTTCCCTAGAAGACACTGGGTTGGATTCCCATTCCCATATGTAAAATTGTTGTATGAAATATCCCTGCATGTCAAGAACAGTGAAAAAGATTTGAAGTTAACGCAAAGAAAATAAACATCACTAGTTATGAAGATTTACATAGGAATGAGGAGCGAATTATATACGCACGCATTTTTGTTCCTGACCAAAATCCATGGTGGTATAGGGCCAGTGAGATGGTTTCCTATTAGGTATCTGACATAGATCAACATCAGTATTGGCATTAGATAAGGATAAATTGTGGTGAGGAATTTGAATTTTGTCATAGGTATCAACTTACATGTAATCTGCTTTGGTAAGTTGGCTAAAAGATGGTGGCATGTCGCCTGCTAAGTTATTAAAGCAGAGATCCCTGAATAGAAAAATCTTTATTGTCATAAATGATGAAGATATATACTCTCTAAGAAATATTGGTAGGTACCTGTGTTGTTGCACATTACAAATCATCAAATGAGAACTATAAATTTAATGAATATTGTATTCAACTCTGTTTGATAATATATATTTTAATGGAAAGTGATATGATCAACCCCATTTGCAACCCCCCCCCCCCCCCCCTCAAACCCCCGGCACACTTTTTCATTCTTGGACATTTAAGGCAAAATTTCCCCTTTCATGGAATCTACCCAAACTAGATTCCTGGGAATGAGAAATTCCCATTCTGGACCAGAGTTATCAATCCAGCCCTTAGATAATGAAGTACATTCTTTTATAAAAATTTAAGTACATACTCATTCAAATGCTTTTTCGTAATGGAGTATATGTTGAGATTGTGGAGTATAAAATGTCTTTAGGAGATTTCATATACTGTCTTGGTGACAAGGCGACTCCAAACAGAGGTGCAAAATGGACCAAGTGTCTTAGCGTCCTATTTTAATTTACAAATAGAGAAGCATGATACATGTTACTAGGAAATGAAAATATTAGAAAAATTCAAGGGAATTGAATCATAGAAAGCCGCAAACAAGAGCTTAGACAATGAAATATATAGTGCAAAAGCATAATTTGACAATTAAATCTCCAAGCATCCAAAAGTTCCAGTTTTTGCTTTTGACAATCGAAACTTACAAGGTCTTCAAAGTGCTTATATATCCAATATAGTCAGGGATGATTCCATGAATTGAGCAGTTCCTTAGAATCCTGGAATTAAAACAAAAACTCAGTTTGAGACATGAATTGCAGTAAATAAGAAGTTTTGACATATGTTAAACTTACAATATCTTCAATGAATTCATTTTCCTCAATGATGGGAAATCTGACCCACGCCCTTTCAAATCGCTAATCCTCCTGATATAGTAAACCCAGAAACCATCATTAAATCCCCATTAATGAAGGAAGCCCACTTGAATTTAAAGTTATTAATACAGCATGGAGAATTTACAGATCAACCAGATTTGTCAAAGAAGAGATTTGAGCTGGAATAGGCCCTTCTAAAGAACAGCCATGTAAATGCCTGAAATGAATGAAACAATTGTTACAATGCATGGAATCTTTTCATCTGAAACTTTTTTTTTGTAAGGGAGAGGTGTCATACAGTTTTTGTATTTGAGTCCACTTCCCTATGAAATCAGGTATTCTCCCTGAGAAATTGTTACTGCTTATCCTTCTACAAAGCATTAAAAAAAAAGACCCAGAGTCCATAAACTTCAATTAATCGAACAACGTGGCAATGAAAAGATGTTACTTATGAATGAAAGAAATGCAGTACTCACAGATCAGTTAAATTGGTAAGCCTAGCAAGCGTAGCAGGTAACTCTCCTGTAAATGCATTTGCTGAGATAACACTAAACACAAAACACACAATCAGAGATTGAAGTATTTTCTATCTTCACTAGAACAAACATATACCAAATTGAAAACTGAATTGTGGAGACAGGAAAAATGAAGGGGAAATACAGTTTTTGCATGTTTGTCAAGTTTCCAAGCGATGGAGGGATAGCGCCCGATAAGCTGTTCCCTTCGACACTCCTATTGCCAAAACATACATATTTGAAACATAAATCCCAAGAACTTCAAAATTGTGTGTGAGAGAGGAAGTAGTGAAAGAGTAGTACAAATTGGTTAAGGTAGTGATCCTTGTGAGGACTGATGGGAATGGCCCAGACAAATTGTTTCCCATAAGTGACCTGCATTACGCATTTTTTCGCTAGTTATGCAACCAAGCATAGAATTATATAAAGCAAGTGAAGTGTAAGTGGTTAATTATGTGTACAACTTACAGTCCCTGCAAGCTCATCATATTTGCCCATTGAGGAGGTACGTTGCCGTTGAACAAGTTCCTACTCAGATCACTGTCACAAAGAGATGAAAATTCAACAAATTTAGATTAAAAACAGAGAGAATACAATTAAGGGAGAGAAATGGAGAGTACAGTTGTTGGAGGTGTCGAAGACGTTGAAATTCTGGTGGGAGAGGGCCTGTGAAGTTTTGGCCTTTTAGAGCTCTGGAAAAAAAAAAAATGTAAAAAAACATGGAGGGAGAATACAAATTCAAATGGAAAATGTTTGACACAGTCTAAATACAATCCCCACCCGTTTTCTTTTTTCAAGAGTAGTGTATTTCATTTAACTAGGTACATGATTTATAAAAGATGAAATATATATTTCAATGAATTTTTTTTTTTTTTGTTGGAAAACGGTAAGCATATGATTATATATGAAATAAAGAGTAGGCCCAAAACAGATACACAGCATACGGGGACACTCCCTAAATAGGACCTGATTCCTAGAAATCCAAATAGACCAAACAATTGCAGGAACAAAACAACTGTAAGACCTGATTCCCTTTCTACTGGCCTCTCACATCCCCTCCAAAGATTGGAACCCAGCATCAATCCCTGTGGCTGAGTGTAACCAGCACCAAACCTACTCCAGCGATCCATATGTACTCATTTTTAGGATACGTAAAAAATTTGCTAACGAGGTATATACATTGTTATGATGAGTGCAAATGATTAACAAAGTATATGAGATTAGAAATGAGACTGTAAAATAGGCTGGTTGCAACAACACTCAATTTAAAGGAAAATAATATGTCTGGTCCGTGTGCAGCCCTCATTTATTTTTTAAATATACACTTGCTCATTGAAATATATAATATTATAATGAATTGAAATATACACCGAAATATACTATATTTATAAAAAAAAAAATTGCAAACTCATACACTATGATGGAATTTATACGCTATGATATCATAGCTACTATGTTGTATTGCATGAGACTACAAAAGGGTTTTAAAACGGATTGAGTATATCTATGCTTTAATTTAAATAGAATAAAATTTTAATTTAAATAGTATAAAAATTTTCCTTTTTAGTGGATAAGCTTCTGGGATTCGTCATCGGCAGCCCAGAACAGTTAAGGGTAAAGGCCCACCTTGAAATTTTAATCTTTGAATACCAATTTTTTATTATAAAATAAAGAATTGATGTTTTGACTCATCCATGTCTAGAAACCCATAACCAAGGTAATAAATGAAAAAAAAAAAAAAATTGGATCATAAGTAGCTTTCAACATTTATTATATATGGTCAAAGTTTTAGGAGAAAAAAAAACATTTTGCTTTAGAAGCTATTTGCAATCAAGATCAAACAGTGTTTTTACCCAGGGAATAGGTAGAAAATTGAATAAATATTTATAATATTATTTGTTATGAAAACAGGTCTACTGTATAAAATTGGTTTCATATGCAAGGACAAGGACATCTTTGTCTAAAGTTTACCCACCCTTTTTGTTTCATTATCTATGGGTATGGGTCTACTAGAGCTATCCACTTCGATCAATTAGCCAAGATCTTTGCCTAATGTTCATTTTAAATAATAGTAGTTTGGCTAATGTTCATTTTATCACATAATAAAGTATTTTTTTATTTTATTTTAAAACTGTTAGAGATGGTTTTACGTGCAGTCCTCACATTCTCTTATATTTTTAATTTGCATATGTCAAGTACTCTGAAAACAAAATGCACTCTAGTAAGAAATGAGATTGTATGTGGGGTTACAAATAATAAATCTAACCTTTTAGGTTATGATTGTGAAATGTACATAAAGTTCCCATCGTGAAGTTGATGGCTCAAAAAATTAGAACATTCATGTTTACGTGTAGTCTTTTAGTTCTCTTTTTCCAACATTTGATCATAATAAAATAAAAAATGGTTTAAACATAACATATTTAAATGTCTTGATACATATCATTCGAGTCTTGACTCCGAATCCGATCAAAATTAGCTTCAGTAAGTCCTGTCGGTATCGAACTGTACAACTCATTAATCGAATTACACAGTCTATATATTAAAACTGCACAGTCAATTATTGGATACATATTTATTTTTTAATTGGATACTGATGATACTTAATAATTCAATAGCTGACTAGATCCAATAAGAGAGTGTAACATGTATTCAACAATTAGTTGTGCAGTTCAATTCATAAGCTTTGAAATTCGATATTGACAGGACTGAATGAAGTCAACCCTGACAGCACCACCGGACTCTATTCGTTCTTGGTAAGAACAAATCACATCATTGTTACCATATCATTAAATTACGTCATTAAATTAGTCAAAAAAAATTATTACCATATCATTGTTCTATTTAAATAGCCCAAGTTGTATTAAATAAAAATCAGTGGACGAACCCAATTTGTGTACCATGACACATTAAATTCCAACCCTCTATCTGTTCAACATATCTAATTCTATTGTAAGGAATCATATACTTGTTGGATTTAATTTATTTTATGGAGTCAAATTGAAACTGTTAGGTCCAAATCGGCCCTCTTTAAAGCGCGTTCAACAGTGACTCCTCAGTCATGTGTGACTTGTGTTTCATCATTGCAAGAAAACAAAAATAAAACAGATAAGCCAATCAACACCCCACATTGTGTGCCTTCTCTGAAGTCTTGAAGAGAAGCTCACCCTATATGAGACATAAAAAATCCGACAAACCCTAGGGGACCAGTGTCTTGGAAAAATTTATCCTAATTTCTAGAACAACTTGACTTAAAGGCCAGTTTGATAATTCTAATCCAAATTTTTTTATAGATTTCATGAAGGAAAAAATTAGGCCTAAAATGCTCAGGAATAAACATTTTCAAACTTAATTTTTTTAAATGTTCTAACAGAATGGGAATGAGAATAAATGTCAAATTGAACATTCAAATAGAAGAAACTTAGATAATATGGCTTTCCTTTAAGTATATGGACACAAAAGAGGATCTTTTGAATGCCAAAAAAAAAAAAAGGGCCTTTCTTAAAAGTGTATTCGTCCAAGATTAGAAGAAACTTTATTTTTTTTTTATTACAGAAACTAAATTTAATAATTCTTTATGATGGGTTATGATATTCTCTTCCTCCAGACTAGTTTAAAAATGGATAAGAACCAATAAATTTTTTTAAAGGCATTTATACATGTATGTATAATGTTGTCTGTTATTATAATGTTATCTCAAAAGGCTACAAAACAATGCAAAATTTGAAAAATGTGATCAAAATGTCATAGTTTTAAATTCTAGAGTTTCAGATATACATGGATTCTTTAAGTAGAGAAAGAAAGAAAGAATACTGATAAAGCAAAGCAAAGACTTGAAGAGATCAAATAGAAGAAACACATACATGTTCACAACATGGCATACAGAGCTGTTGTTGAAGGAGCAATCACAATTTACATAGCTCTCAAGTCCTGTAGGTGCATCAGAATCCACCCATCCCCCATCTCCACTGCATGGATCCTTGTCAAAATCCCAATCCTTCTTCCCCAACCTCTTCGCAATTTGTCGCAGAGCATTCACTGATAACAGAAACCACAATCAAAGAAAGCTCAAGAAACTGAAAAAAAACTAATCAATAGTAACTGTCTCACTCCAACCTTCATAAATAGGTAGTTTTGTTGATCCCAACACACATGTTATGCGGTTCAAAGAAACTGTGAAGGCAAGCAACACATAGAGAAGCTTAGCAGACACAAAAGGATCTCCCATTTGGTTCCTCTTTGGAAGTCCAAATGGTCAATATTTTTTGTAGCTGTATTTGTTAAGAGTTTGGGGTGATCAAAGAATGACAGAAGTAGTATATAGTAGATGGATCTGACTTTAATGGGTTGGGTGCATTCATGAATTGACCCCCTTCAGATTTACAAAGCCAGAATGTTAAATGTTTTGGGTATTGCTTTATTTTTTTTTTTCAAATAAAAAAAACAGTTATTGGTGACCAAGGACTCTGTGTAGGAACCCAACCCCCCAATAAGAAGACAAGGTTTACATGGATGTTCATCACGTGGAAAATACGAAGATAAAGAAGATCTCAAAAGATATAAAAAAAAAATGTGTTGTTGTGTCAGATAACACAGTGGATGATTAATAGTTAAAGATTACTCTGTATTTTTTTTTTTTTTTCTGTGGATGTCAGTACAGTTAAAAGTAATCTTTCTCTTTTGTTTCTCTACAAAGCGCGTTTTCAGTGGTCCCACACACACACACACACACACACACAAAAGCATTCCATGTAAATTGTAAAAAAACAATGTTGGTTTCAAATCAACTATTTGGATGATAATGAATGCCAGCTGAGTCTGGGGGCCCAGGAATTATTGGTGAGATTGAATAACAATCAATTTCAAAACTTGTTCATTTCCAGTGATAACTCGACCTATGTCAAATGCCTGTTTAAGATAATGAGTTGAGTAAGAATAATGGGATCATGCAGAATCTCATTGACTCAAATTGAGGTTTAATGACCAAAAATCATTTTGAACAGTAGTACCCAGAGGGACACGTAACCGAATTAGACAATATTAGTGCGATAGAGGTCTGGAACTTCAAAACGGATTTTCCACTACCGGTGGCGGCGGATTTTCCAAATCAACGGCCAGCTTTGGATTTTGAAACGCAATTGGTATTTTTAAATATCCTGTTAATAGTGGTTCGCTACAGTCATTCTGAAGTCCTTGCCCACCTGTTTGGGTAGCCACATAACATTGTTTGGGATGAATAACTTAAAATATACCAGAGTAATAAGTTATTGGCAAGTGTGTGTGGTTGCACGATACCATTGGATAGCTTTTACGCTTGTAGGAAACTATTTTTGTAATCGTGCAACTAAATAGAAAAACAGGGACAACTTCCTGCAGACAGATTTCAGGTAAATAGTGCTCAAAAGCTATGTTTTCCAAAAACAGGGGGACAACTTCCAGTAAAATCAGTTTTAAATTCAGCATTTACAGAAAATTAGTTTTGCAATCCCGCTACCAAGCACTGTCATTGTCCGTTTGGTTGTATTTTTAGTTTTCTTGTTGGGCAACGTAATAATGAAGTTTTTGTTATTTGGTTCACATGGATAAGTTGTGGATGAAATCTAAATAAGATGTGAATAATTGTTTATAAAATATCAATAAATGATTTGACATTTGAACCCCTTGAAATGAGATCTTATGTGTTCTCAACACAAAGAATTATATACTAACCAATTAGTGGGTGCCTCGTAGATGGTTCAAAAAAAATTAAAGTGCACATGCACCGGTTTTCTTGTAAATAACATAACAAATGATAGCATTTTAATGGAATTATTTATTTCCCATTTACGTGGCATGTTTCTATTGGATAACATATAGATTTCATGTGATCATTCATCGTCACACAGAGGATCTGAACCCTGACCCCCTTACACTAATAGAATAAAATGAGTAGAATAACACAATTTAAGGATATATAAAATATCAATATTAACTTATTCTTACTTATTTTAACATAACTATACTAGTATATTTCTTACAAACGAACATGTTTTATTTATTCAAGTATATATTTTCAATTTATTGACTTCACTAAATAAGTGTGTACTTTCAAAAAAAAACAAAACAAATTACAACATGATTTTTTTATATATAAAGGGACCTCCCGTAGCTGAATTTTTTTTACAACAATTTACTTGTGTGCACCGATTAATTATTATTAAAGCATGTTAAGAGTTATAAGAATAACGTTATAAAAGAAGAGCAGATTGGCAATGAAAACAACCAAATGACAGGAACTGAAAAAACTATTAGAAAAAGGAAGAATTTGATGTATTTGAAAATAAGATTAAGCGCTTATCACTCCTGGTCTCTCATGAATTACACAAGCTTCCATACCTCTTGAAATTCAATACATCTTCATCAATCTATCTGGACATTAAAACTATAACTACAACAAAGGAAATGAGAAACGAAAACGACAAAAAAAAAGGGGGAGAGACCACGCTGATCTTGAAATATGGCTCTCTCCACCTCTCCCTCCAAAATTTCACAGGAATAACAAGAGTCCCCAGTGAAATCTGAAAAGTATTCTGAGACGGCATCGATTTTTGACAAAAAAAAATTGCTCTGTTGCTTGTTTCTGCGGAAGGGGGTATACCGTACTAGCTTTCCCTCTGCTCCAAAAATTTAACAGAAAAAAGGATGTGTTGGGGCTATGAAGAGGCGGTTGACACTTTCTTGGTCACAATTCTTTTCCTCCTTGCTTTGGGAGGAGGCGCAGCTTTGGAATCCTCACTCGCCTGCTTGGCACCAAAAAGCCCGAGGCCGGATACAATGGCATCCTTGGAGATGAACCATTTCGAATCCGACCTGGCCTCCATTTCAGTATCAGAAGGTCTGTTGTATGCCTTCAACACGTTATCTGACTG
>JAUJYN010000090.1:0-141523 GCA_030737835.1 Acorus gramineus
TTCAAAAAAGAAACTTGTATGATTCCCTGAATATCGTGTACATCGGCAGCAATAATCCTGCTTCTGAAACTATTAATAGATAAATTCTACAGAGAATGTCAAGAAACAGAAGCCCTGTTGAATCTCTGATTAAATTCTTCAACGTTAGGAATTGTAAGAAACCTGTGGATGTGCATCTGCCTAGAATATCCTTAAAAAAAAAACTCTGCAACCTTCCTGCTTATTCTGGTTGTTGTGAGGAGTGTGCGTGTGTGTGTGTGTGAGGAGGATTAATTTTCATACAAAGTTAGTGGTCCTAATGAAGTAAACATAGTTAAAAATAAACAAAACCTGCTTCCTAGTGGTGTTTATCTAAAAGTGAAAATAAATGACTACTAGATATAAGTAAAAGGGATCATTTTCTGATGTTCACCGGAAACCATAAACAAGATGCAAAGAGTGATATAGGAAGGCAGGGTAGAAAATATGGAAATCTGCAAGACAATGTTAATGCCCATTGATGTTAGAATATGGAAATGTATAACAACGTACCTCCCAAACAAAGAGTCAGTTTAATTGAATTCACAACATCACAAGTGTGTTTAATTACATATGACCAAGAAATAAAAGAGAGAGAGAGTGATGACATCAAAGTCATTGTGAATTTCAAATCTAATATCTATGGAAAAAAGGCACATTTACAAAAGATTGTTCAATTGAATCAGAACATCCTCGTTAGGGATGACCTCCTCAAGAACCTGCGCTCCTTCCAAAACAATAACATCTCCTCAATCTCCATGTTCTCCCCCTCCGGCATAAACAAAAAGATGAAAGTGGTCATGATCACGGCAAAGAAGGCATAGAAGAAAAATATTCCAGACTTGAAGAGGCAGACCATGGTGGGGAAGAACTGGGCAATGACGAATTGGCAGAGCATGCTGACACAAACATCGATCATCTGCTCGGCCGAACGGATCTCTAGTGGAAAGATCTCGCCGGAGATGAGCCAACCCCACAATCCCCATGAATATGCGTTACCCACGATGTAGAAGCAGATGAAGACAACCACCGAGGAGGCGTATCCAGCCGAAACGGTTCCCACCCCGGTTGTCCCCAAACTGAACGTGACGAGCCCCCCCACTACAGCCTAATCAAATACAAAGAAGGATTAATTGGTAGGACTTAAATAATAGAATTTGCCATGTAACCAGGATGTTTAATTGATTACCTGACAGACTATCATCTGGATACCGCCTACTAGGAAGAGGGTGCGACGATCCCATCTGCCAACTATGAAGACCGCGAGTAACGTGCCGATGATGTTAGCGAGTCCGGTGGTGATCATCGGATATAAAAGGGACATGTGGTCACTGAAACCGATTGCCCTGAACAATACCGACATGTAAAGCGTGACCGCATTGGTCCCCGTGAATTGCTGAAACAAAGGGATCACCACGGCCATCTTGAAATGGGCTATGTGCTCCCTCCTGAATATATCCCTCCACGGCTTCCCAACCGCTTGGGAAGCCTCCGATGCAGCGACCAAGTCGGCGTACTCCTGGTCGATGTCCAAGGTGTCGCGGATGCGGCGGAGCACGACCTTGGCTGCATCATTGTGGCCACGGTTGATGAGCGAGTCAGGGGTGTCAGGGAGGAAGAGTGAGCCGAGGGTGATGAAGAAGGCTGGGACAGCGGGGAGGCCAAGACTGGTTCGCCACCCCTTGTCGGACTTGCTCTTCGATGTACCGTAGTTGATGGAGTTGGCGGCGAAGATGCCGAAGGTGTTCATCAAATAGAAGATGAAGTTGAGCTTTCCTCGATGGTTTGCTGGGGCCATCTTGGAGAGGTAGGCTAACATTGATTGATTGGTGAAGCCGAAACCCACACCAAAGATAAACCGGCCGATGAGAAGTGTCGTGCGATCATGCGAGAAGCAGATGGTGGCTGCGCCTATGAAGAATGTGAGACCTCCGAGTAACATCGAGGTCTTCCGACCGAAGTTCCGGGTCACGATGTACTCGACGATGGAGGCGATCAAAGCCCCAAAATGGAGAGAGGAAATGAAGAAGGCGAGTGCCAAACCGCCATCGTACTTGCAATACTGGCTTGAGTTCTTCTCGATGTACGCTGATTTATAGAACCGGTCAAGGAACGGTTGCATCACGATAACACCACCGGAGATGCCGGTGCTATAGCCCATGATCAAACTTCCAACGAAGGGTATGAGATAGGTGAAGATGACTAACACCTTCATTCTGAGTGCCTCACCTGAAAGAAGAGAAAAGAAATTCTCAGTGTCTTGTAAACTTAATGGCATTCACAATTTTCTATATTCCAGTTGATGCAAAATAAATAAATATAGATATCAGCACAGCATCGTTATGCAGAAGCCGCTGCACACAGTGGGCAGAGAAGAAACAACAATCAAAGCAAGATTGAAACAACTTTTTTGCAATATGAAATATAATGGATGGCTTTCTTCTTGTACCCATGATAGAGAGAACAATCATTTCAGCTCCTGGAAAAAGATGAGCCGCGAAATCATTCATGAACATCATATGAGAAAAATCAAATAAAAAGAACATGGCATGCGGCTTGAATTTTGCAAATTATACACAGTTATCATCTTCAAGGATGGCAAGATTGACACCCATTAAATCTTCTAGAGTCCATAAGCTTGCAATATGTGACAGTGCTACTGCATTTTATCATAAAATTCATGCGCTTATGTATCATGACTTCCATAAAGAGCATAGTTTCATGCAAAAAACCAGATCAAATATTTTGAAATATCATTGTTTGATTTTTTAATTTTTCAAGGATCATGAAATCATTTAAATCATTATGTTATCTAAAATAATTGTTTATTGACTACATGCTAGAAAAGATATTCATCTAATTAAACCATAGGTAAACATATCACCATGACTCACATGGATGCAAATAACATTTTTTTCAATTAGCAATGTCTGAAAGTTGATACACACTGGTATATAGAAAGTGCTCTTTGACATCCCCCCTTAGAAAAAAAAAATTGTATTATTTTCAAACATAAAAAAAAAAAAGAATAATATTAGATAGAGGAGGATTAAATGTCACGTGTGACCAATATTATAGTGCCCTTAGGTTAAATATCAGATGCAATCCTCAGGTCCTTTCTTAGAGTTCTGATTTAAAATGATGATGGAAAGTGGATTCATATGCGCTCTTTTGCGATGTATATCATCGTGGATGATTTAGATTTTGATTTATGGAGCAAAAAAAAAAAGTGATTCAGTTTAATCATAGCACTGATTATTTAGCTTGCCATTTCATCTCATGCTACTTTGTACAAGTAACAACTCATAAACAACAAGAAGCATCTTAGCTTCTTGATGCTCTCTAAATTATTTTAGAAGAATGCAAACACATGTACATAACACCAACAAGTTACTACTAACTCAGAGCTCAACACTTCATACAATGTCATCTATTACATATAATATAATATATAAATATTTTGCTCCAAATCATGCAATAACAAGAGAGCTTTATAGTTCAGGACTTTTAATTAATAAAAGTTCACATCTTCTAAAAAAAGGAAAAAAGAGAGAGCTTTACATTATGATGGTCATCACATCCAAAACAAGATTTCAACACATTCAAGGTTGTGAAAAGATACATAAGCACAGAGTATGATAGAGAAGCACACAGTATGATGCAAAAAAAAAAAAAAGACAGATAAGCACATAGTATGATAGTTAAGAATCAAATAAAGACATACAAAAATTATGTAATAAAACACCAACATCATCTATTATATATTATATATACACTATAGAGTCAATTTGATATATATAGTTTGATGTTCAACTCATTCTACTTCACTTGAAATACTTAGGAATTCATTATTGTATTCATTTCTTTACAGTCATACAGTAATTCTCCTTCCATGAAATATTACACAATGAAGAATTCTCTTTTTAATTAGAATTATCAAACTAGTTCTAAAAATGATTTTTGGATTCTACGATGATATATTCTTTTTTTAATTAAAATAATATCAACATAAACAAATCTCACAAAAAAAATTAAAAACCACCCTACAAAAATCAATAATAACTACATATCATTGTTTTTATTTCTTTTTACAAATTTTTTTTTTAAAAAAAACTGATCATTAAAAAATAAAAATAAATGAAAAAACTAAATAAAGAATCTTAAGAAATTAGAATTTTTTTATAATATTCAATAAAATAAAAACTAGCCCCATGACCCCATTTTACTCATCCACACAGTATACGCCACACATAACTTACATATATTATTTTTAAACCATTGAATGAGTGAAATAAACAAAAATAAAACCCGAATAAAAAGGGAAACAGTGAAAGAACAATAAAAAGAAAGGGACATAAACCGTCTTTCGATCAACATTCAAATCCCAAGAAATCAACAATGAAAGACTATTTGAGGGTAAAAAAAAATCAAAGAGTTTCACATAAAAAAAAAAGCTATTACAAAGCAGTTGAAGAGGTTCAATCGAACTTCATTCTTGGGATCGCTGACGATCGCTGACGCCACGGAGGGTGACCGGTGGAGAAACGACGAGCACTGTGTTCGGTATATGTGGAATATGGAGATTTCGGAGAACGGAGAAAGAGAGGATGAGAAACTAATTTTAGGCTAAAATTGGGGTCTTGAGGATTTCTTCTCTTATTTTTTTTATTTTTTTTTTATGTGTGTGAAATATACAGCCCGGCCAAGCCTAACATCATTAACAAATTGAAAACAAGAAATCCAAATCGTTGATTTCAAAAGAAGAAAAGATTAAAGAGAAAGGTAATCACGTTCGTCACCTGGGAGAGCCGGAGTGTTGGTTTGTCGAAGAGGGAGAGACAGAGTGAGAGTCGGACTGCCGGTCCGTCGGAGAGGGAGGGAGAGACTGTGAGAGCCTGATAGAGTGAGAGAGAGAGCCAGCCCAGAAACTGCCGGAGATGGAGGGTCTGCGCGAGGAATGAAGCGGAGGAGACGAAGATGCTGACAAGGGTGGTCGAAAAACGATAATGTGTGAAAATCCAAATAACTACGAGAATGCCATTTCGGACAAAAAAAACGATTGGACAAAACTTTTGTCTTGATATTGCTTTGAGCTTACTATAAGAAGTGTTGAGATGATGACATGAAACAGAATATGGTTTCTCGGTCTGTTGGTCTAACCTTAAATATATAAGACCTGTTGAGATGAAGACATGAAACAGATTATGGTTTCTTTGTCTGTTGGTCTAACCTTAAATGCCAACCAAACCATTGCCAAAAAAGGAAAGGGGAATATCCAAATAAAACAACCCCCCCCCCCCCCCCCCCCCATGAACTATAACCCCTTGATTTTTTTTAAAATATATATAACTCTTTAAAAATACTATGTAAATCCAAATAACCTTTTGAATTAAACTTCTATTAACAAAAGAGGAATATTCTATGAATATTTTGCTTGGTTAACCTTCACTAAGAACATAGTATACTAAAAAACTCTTACAAATTGTTTAAAATACAGAAAACCCTCTGTAAATGATGATTTTACACTTCTGAATAAATTATAAAACTTTATATGAAGAAGTAAAATTATTATTTACTGATGATTTTTTATATTTTTAATATATTATTGAGGGTTTTTGATATACTATATATTCAGTTAGGGTTAACCAGACAAAATTTTCGTAAAATAATTCAAATTTATCAATAAAAATTTAACTCAGTGGGCTATCTGAATTTATATAGATGTTTTCAAGGGGTTATATGGATTTCAAAAAAATCAAGGGGTTATGTGGATTTTAGGTAGGTTATAGGGGGCTATATGGATTTTTTCCTTTAAAAAGACATGCATTCATCAATGAAGTACATATTATTGTACGAATTGAAGTATATATATTAGGATATACTGATATGTATTTTTTAAAAAATTTAGGCGTATACACTATAAAAGAGTCCATACATGTAAACGAGATTACAAAATGAACGGAGTGTGCCAGTGTTTTAAAAAAATAGGATTTTTTTTTGCATATATGCCACTAAAATAATCTTATTTTGTTAAAATTCACTCCATAAAATGCTATTTCCAACAATATCATTTAAAAAGACTTAAATTGTAGATGAATACCCTTTTGAAGGGTATTATTGTAAAATTTAAAATATTTAAATTGTCCATAACCATCCCTCAAAAGACATAGATGCAAAATGTAACCTTTTAAAAATTTTAATGGAGCGTATTTGGATAATATACAATTTTTTGAAGGCTATTTATACAAAAATATCAAAAAATACCTTGAATTTAAAAGAAGAAAATCAAAACCAAAGGATTGATCATACAACTATACAAGAACAATCACGCTCTTCATAGAGCAGAAGTAATAAAAATGGATCTCTTAAGTACAGAAATATAGAAATTTAAATAGTAAACCATACTAGCTCGACCCAGTGAAATTTAAATTCATCTAACTAAAGAATGAAATTCATCAAAAAATTGTGAACTAATATAAATAATAATAAAATTTTATTAAAAAAAAGCTGAGTTTTGAGGGTCAAATTGAAGTGATTTTTGAAAATAGAGCAATCCATTGCAACGAACTTAGTAAAAGATTATGATTTATGCTATTTTAATTATCCGCGCGAGACAAACATTTTTTTTTCCTTTTATCTGAACTTATAGGGCTCCTATACGTATGTATAAAAGATCATGATTTATGCTGTCCTATTCAATATATCTATCATGAATTATCCGGGTGAGACAAAACGTTTTCTTTTTACTTTATCCAAACTTATTGAGATCCTATAAATACATGTCACATTCAAGAATGCTAGCATTATTAAATTTAAACACGCATGCTCTTGTATGCGATTGCTCCTCATGAAAAATCTAACGTTCAATTTTTTGCCATCATGTTTGTAATTTTCACACATTTTTTTAAATATATATTTGAGTAAGAAGAAGTATGTTTTTTTTTTCACTAAAAAGGGTATAGATAAATTAAATGTATATAGTTTTCATTTTTTTTTTTGTAATAGTGTATATATATTGAGACGGTGGATTTAATAGTGTGTTAAGCATGTGTTAGCAGCGCAGTGACCGGAACTATAAATAACAAAACTAGGTTGGGGTGTTAATTAAGCCATATGAACTTTCCACGTGTCTAATACAAAATTTTTCATATCAATATGTATTCATATCAATGTATCTTGAAGGAAAATTTTTCATATCAATATATATTCATCAGCACGTGTTTGGATGGACAACAAAAGTCTATTAAAATATTAAAAATCTTTCACTAATTTTAAATCATTGATAAATATCTCATTAATATGCTTTGATAAACACATATTGCTCATTCAGACATGAAATGAGAGAAAATGATATGAAATTTTTTTCGATAGATCTCATCAAATATTTTTTTTTTTTTAAATAAACCATTATTGTCATTCTTTAAAACAATGTCAACCAAGCCCATTAGGGACCCCATCATTTTTTTGGGGTGTTGTTACATTCAGTCATTTTTATTAACTAAAATGCAGTGTTATATCTTGTTAGAAATCCAATGAAGTATATACATCGTTAGATGATAATATATATCTTATTATTATTTTTTATATTTATTAAAAATGAGTTTATTCATTCGAAATGGATCAATATACAATTTTTATCAAAATATATATTTTATTTAATAATATTTAAAAAACAAAAATAAGTGTAATATAAATTTTTATTAATAAAAATAATTGGGTCTACCATTGTTTTTAGACGGAATCCACAACAAGTGGATATTATATAAGAGGAACCCAAAGCCCATGGTAACACAATTTTCACATTAGCCCTTATGCAGCTCTATAGTTCCGCTTCACTAGGCGACGACTGATCTGCTCCGTCGCGGCTTTGTTAAGCCGGTAGTGAACACGGATTGAGATCAAGGGTGCGACTTTGGTAGGCTACACTAAATCTAAATCGTTTTAAATCAATTTTTTTTTACAGATTTGGGTCAATAAATTTTTGGTGTGGTCTGGGTATCTATTGAAAAATTAATAAATATATCTATTTTGATTTGAGTTTGATTTTACATTAAAAAAAAAGAATTAATGGAACCGAATCGAATTAAATTTAAATAAATGATTATCCATGATCAATGTGATTTAGACAATTCTTTTTATATTAAAACTATATTGTTGTATATCATTAATTCATAACAAATAAATATAAATTTATACCATCAATGGTGGTATTTAAACATTTATATAAAGTTGTAATCAATACCTAAAAAAACTCTAACCAATTAAAATTGATAGGAAGGAAAAAACAGTGTTATAATCCAAAATCGATCAGAACCGAACTCTATTTGGTTAACCTGAACTAAACTGAACCGAACTGTTATATATATATATATATATATATATATATATATATATATATATATATATATATATATATATATATATATATATATAACAGTTCGGTTCAGTTTAGTTCAGGTTAACCAAATAGAGTTCGGTTCTGATCGATTTTGGATTTTCAATTCAGTTTTTCAATTTACATGTAGTTATAGCATGATTCAATATAGGTTTGTCAAAATCTGAACCAAATTTATACCACTAGTTGAGATCCTCCGCATATTGCCCTAATTTACCATTTTTTAAAAATATATAATTGTTTAGTGATCATAAATTATATAATAAAGCATACATTGATATATATATATATATATTAATGTTGAAAAACTGAAAAAAAAAATTACATACGCTATGTCTCGGTTAAATTATATACACTATATAAAAATAACTTATATATGCGCTATGTCGCTATCGCAATGTATAAATGATCAATCGAAAAATCATTTTTAAGCCACGGGATTGTAAGATAAAATGCGTGTATTAATGTCTCGTACTGGCTTAGCTGGGTGGTCAAGGGACACCCCCGTGGAGAGGGGGATGCCACGAAGGAAATTTCAACCCTCTCGGCTTGGTCTCGTGGGCTTTGACCCATTACTCTCTAAGCCTTTGTTGACACGTGTTTCTATTCTAGTGAGTAGTAGTTTGTTATATATTAAGGATTCTCACCCTGTTCTAGGCCTTTGTGTATCAAAAAAAAAAAAAAAATGCGTGTATTGACACTATATTTTATTATATGTCCGAAACTTCACAGTTCAGGTTTGGCATCAAAATTTTAAGGGATAAATATATATAATTCCCCATAATCTTATGAAAATCTTAATATTCCCTTTTTCTTCTAATATTCAAATAATCTCTCAGGGTAGGCATCGGCAACAGGCCGAGCTAAAAAAAGGCCTAGACCATGCCTACGGGCCCAGGATTGAACGGGCCGTGCCTGGGTTTCGGGCCTACAGGTGGGGTCGCGAGTATAGATTTTAAACATCTTTTTTATTATTATTATTTTAAATTATTTATTTGTATGTAAATGTTAAAATAATATAAAATTGAAAGTATAATATTGAAAAATACATACATTTATTGAATTTTCAAAGATAAAAATATTAAATAACTTAATTACTTGAAAATATATAACTACGTGTACCTAATTAAATTGATTCTACATAAATATTAAGCAAAAGCTTTCAAATACAAAATCATTCATGCACGAGTCTCCATGCCACCACCATCAACAACCTGGTGTTTCCGAAATGCCCATCATCTAAGACTGCTTTTATAATTTTAGAATGGGGTACATGACTTTACAACAAGTCCTTGCATAATCGAATAATAAAAAAAAAACTTCCATTATTCTTTTTTTTCTTTCCAAAATTCCATTATTTTGTTCAGACTTCAGACTTTTCTACCAGTGATTCAACAGAAGTTCATTGCTGCCCAATCGGTCTTTGCTGCTTCCACTCCCTTGCCTCCCTAACCGACGATCAACTTGGTTCAGAGCATGCACCATACAAACATTCAAAACATGTCAAGGTGAGTATGTATTTGTTGATCGAATTGAAAATAACCAAAAATAAGATTTAAATTTTGATAATTAACATATTTGATAGATTGTACTTTTGACTATTTAGGTGGTGGATGAACTTGGGGTTCTCTGAACAGTTGAAAGGAATGGAAACTTTCTTTGCAACGATGGGGTGTTTATATCAGCCACAATTTTCAAATTTTAGAAAAGGTCAATAGTATGCTAACAACCATTGATGACACTACTTACCACGTATATGGTTCAATGGATGAACACTCCTACAACCCCACCTTCTATACATACGACCATGAGGTCTCTTCTAATCCATTTTATCTCATAAAAAAGGTTAATTCGTTTGTTTTTTTTTTATATTTATTATATAATCATCCATGAATGCTTTAGAAACAAACATGACTTATATAGATTTATGATGTTGAGATGTGATGTTTTCCATTAGCTTTTTATACTTGCCAAGAATTTTAATGCATCAGATCAAAACCTTTTTGTTACCCAAGCCTGTGATGTAACATATTTTTATAATTGCATGACAATATACTTTGTTATTACTTTGCATATCGTTTAGGAAATTGAGATGAGGATTTAGCTTTTACATAACATGGTGCTTTGTGATAATTACACATGATATGGAAGGATTTAATGTATGCCTTTTGTTTTGCACGATTAGTACAAAACTTTTATAGAAATCTTCCTTGAAAAACATGAAGCATTGCTCGCCGACGATGTTCTCCAGAAGGTGTTGCACAGTCTCATGTATCATGACATCCATAAAGAGCATAGTTTCATGTAAAAAACCAGATCGAATATTTTGAAATATTGTTGTTTGATTTTTTATTTTTCAAGGATCATGAAATCATTTAAATCATTATGTCATTTAAGTATTGTTGTTTGAATCAACCCTTCCATTTGGAAGTGGCTATTGCTCCCCAGCTTGCAAAGCTTGATTTTGACAATTAGCATTCAAATTATGGACGAAACTAACATCTGTATATATGTGTGTTTTATTTGGTCGGTTATCCATATTGAGAATCTATAATGCGTACATAGCATTTTGCTGCTTTTCAAAGGGGAAGCAAAGGGGAAGCGGGAACAAAAAGGTGACGGGGGGAACCATAAAAAGTGTGTGAGTTTGTTTATCATTAGGGATTTGATTTATCTTCTTTTGGCTTTGTATTAGGAAAGTTGTGTTGTATCTTGTATATTTAAGTGCATATTTTTAAAACATAAAGAGTGTTTTTTTTTTTTTTAATTTTTTGATTGGTAAAACATAAAGAGTGTTCTTGCAGGTTTCATGAACTTCAGGGGGTGCCCACGCATTTACCTTTCTTTAACCATTCCCATCCATCCTTTAACCCCCCGTATGGGGTGTGAAATTGGGTTATTCGCTCCCGATAGCTATACTGGGATAGATAACAATCCAGGCTGAATAAGCAATTTTTTGTTTGGTTATTTTTTTTGTTATTCTCATTGGGAAACATAAAAATGACTTTTTTGTTGTTTGGTTCACCTTGGATAAAGTGATGATAAATGGTTGATAAGGGATGAATAAGAGTTTATGATTTTTTAAATGACAATTATACCCCCTGGGAATAGTGTGAGAGATATATGATTGATTTGATAGATGTGACAGTTTTTGAAATCTGTGTGAGTCTGTTAGGTGAGATAAATTTTTTAAAATGACAGAGAAGAGTATTTTTATCCATTGGTATAGATAAGCCTTGATAAGCAATTCCACAATTTTCTGAGAATAGTTATCAGGCCTTATCCTAACTTATCCAGACATAACTATCGGGGTTTATTCTGTCAAAACAAACAGCTTTTTTTTACTATTCTCTTGTATTCTTCCTTATTCTGGGTTTATGTCTCTAGGCATACGGGGGGTAAGAAATTAAGTCCCACTTCTAACAGTTCCTGCCAAAGCCCCTCTTAAACAAATTATCAAATCACCCTTACATTAAAATGAAGGGTTTTTTATTTTTAAATCCCCATAAAATATATGATTTAGTGATCAATCTCTCACTTATTCATATTTCGATTTAAGTCCCTAGATTTAAAATATTTATTTTTTATTAGTCCCTGGGAGGGATCTATCTCTAAATTATTTGATTTTCTTTCTAGTCTCTGGGAGGGACTAAAAAGGAACATATTTTTTAAATCCGGAAACTTGAACCAAAATGTAAATAAGTGAGAGATCAATCATTAAATCATTAGGTTTACGGGGACTTAAATTAAAAAAAAAACCCTAAAATGAATGCCAATATATTTCGAATCTCATGAACAGCTCACGTAGATGCATATTAAAGATTCCTAGGAAATAAATGTGATTCTATACTTTGGAAATTATTGGTACAACTACATATTTATTTTGCTGTTACATGTAATAAACCCAAAAAGGGTTTTGTTAACTAGTGTCTTAGGGCATTCGTTAACCCAACAAAATCGAATATTTTTTAAATAGAATATTTATTATTCACTTTTTATCATTTTATGTAACACAACAAATCTAATTATGATATAGATCAACAAAATAGAATATTTTTTTAAAATATCAATAATACCCTTAATAATTTAACCACTTTTTAGTATAGAAAATAATTAGCATGTTAAAAAGAAGGGAAAATCCATATAACCCCCTATAAACTTACTAAAATCCATATAACCCCCTTGAATTTTCTTAAAATCCATATAACTCATTGAAAACACCTAGTAAATCCAAATAACCCCCTGAATAAAATTTACGTTCATGGATGATGAATATTTTGTGAATATTATGTTTGATTAACCCTAGTGAAAAACATAATATACCAAAAAAATCATAAAATTTTTTTAAAAAATGTAAAAAATCTTATATAAATGACGATTTTACCCGTTTAGATAGAGTTTTATTCAGAGAGGGTAAAATCATCATTTTTATAAGATTTTCACATTTTTAACACATTGTAGTGATTTTTTAGTATATTATGTTTTCAATCAAGGTTAACTAAATGAAATATTCATAAAATATTTATCATCTATTAACAAAAATTTTATTCAGAGAGTTATGTGGATTTATTAGGTGTTTTTAAGGTGTTATATGAATTTTAAGAAAAGTCAGGGGGTTATATGGATTTCGATTAGATTTCAGGGGGTTGTATGGATATTTCCCTAAAAAGAATCCTACAAAATTAACATTGCAGTGCATATTCGCATTAGTTTAGAGAATTTATTATCGTCACTTTCTTAATTAAAAATAGGATTAACACAGCATACACTGAAAATGAAAGAATCCGTAAAGAAACTAATTAAGGTTATAAATAATTTCTTTTTACTTTCTTCTTCCATAAGCATGGTCAAGTGAATGCAACATCGCGTATTATTATTGTAAATAATTAAAATATTTAAAGCAAAATATTAAATCAAACAAAGACTGAGAATAAAACACTTTATATACCTCAATAAAAAATATCTTCACATAGGCAATACTAAAACAAGTATCACAATCATATGAGATATGGATAAAAACAAAATGAAAAGGGATGTACATCTTTATATTTTCAGATAAAACTTTTATATGAGGGAGGGGAGAGTGGAGAGAAAAAATTGGGTTTGAGAGAAAAGAAAAAAAATGGTAAAATTATTAAGGGAATTAATGGTATTTTAACAAATCTTATATTTTGTTGATCAATATTATAATTAAATTTACAATAATGATTTTTGGGTTCTAATAATTGGTAAAACCCCATCCTAAGCCCCATGAGGTGGCAAGTGTGAATTTTCTATATTACCCCCTCACAATTAATCTCTTCGTTGTTTCTATAACCAGTTCAATAATTACGGGGTTAGTTACAATATGGAGATCACTTCCTTTTCTGGAATATACGAATTCAATTGCACGTTCAAGAAAATAAAAAATCATGAGTTTTATTTTTTTCTTCTGATCGTTCTCTCGCAATAAAAACAAACATCAATTTTTTTTTTCATTCATATTTGATCGGCGGAGAAGAGAAGAGAGAAATGAGTTTTGTTTTTGTTTTTGTGCGATCTGTTTGTGATGCAAACATTCAGGTTTGGCCAATCGGAACACCCAAAAATTGATGATTTAGAATTTTTAGATCCAGTTTATTCGGTGAAAATGAAAACAAACATCATAATCGTTATTTTTTTTTTTCAGTTTGATCGGTTGAGAATATAAGAATTACACGATTGTGCTGGAAATAATGGCGATCCATTCAGGTTAGACTGTTTTCGATCTGAATAATTGAATTTGATCTGATTTTTTTAACTGTTCCTTTGCATCATCATATAATTTTTTTTATACATAATTTAATTTAAATTAAGATACGTGTGGGGTATCTGAATTCTGATGCGTTCTTGTGTTTTACATTCAAGCTTGTATAATCAGTTTTTTAGTGGTGTGTATATGTACATTTATGCATATTAAGTCATTCAGCATATTTTATAGCTTTGAATGATTAGTATTTAACCCATTAGATTCAATATTCGGTAGTATCAAATGTGTAGATGTTAATTCCAATTCCAGATACATGTGTATCTTGATGTTGTTTTCTAACCCAATTGAAGTTTGATTTATTATTTATATGGATTTGATTAATGTCTATCTGGTTAATATTCAATTGCTTATTGTCGTATGTATATAAAGGCTCCCATAATAATGTTTATGTTGATGCCACATTGCTTTTGCATTTTATTTTTAAATATGCATATTTGTCTTATTTAGCCAATCATTCATTTTCCTAGAACTTGATTTTTTAATATCAGTAAGTCTGTAAACCAAAAATATCAATAAGTGGACTAATTTGTCTTTATGACTGTTTATAAGGACTTCAATGTCAACACAATTATATGTGACAGAATATTATGGGAATATTCCGTTAAGTTTGGATGGAAATTTAACTCAGGGATGATAATTGGGTTTTTCTAAGTTTTCAGGGACTCGTACGTCTGTCCTAATTTTAGTAGGGACTTATATGAGTTTTCTCATATTTGTAGGGACTTAGATGTCTTTAACCCAAAAGGAAAAGGCCTTAGCCGAAATGACTCCAAATAACACAGGCATAACAAAACTACCAAGTCATTAAATCAGTAAATGTGTGGGGGTAAATTCAACAAAATTATGTAATACATCAAAATATAAACAGGCCTAATAAAATCAATGAGAAGATATAATCATAAAACCTTCACAGTAATGAAAGTCAGGTTCTTGCTACATGATTTTAAAGAGTTAACACGAACAAGGAAAAAGTGAAACATGTACAGTATATCAAAAAAGAAACTTGTATGATTCCCTGAATATCGTGTACATAGGCAGCAATAATCCTGCTTCTGAAACTATTAATAGATAAATTCTACAGAGAATGTCAAGAAACAGAAGCCCTGTTGAATCTCTGATTAAATTCTTCAACGTTAGGAATTGCAAGAAACCTGTGGATGTGCATCTGCCTAGAATATCCTTTAAAAAAAAATTCTGCAACCTTCCTGCTTATTCTGGTTGTTGTGAGGAGTGTGCGTGTGTGTGTGTGTGTGAGGAGGATTAATTTTCATACAAAGTTAGGGTCCGTTTGGTTTCACGTAGTTTAACTTCTTAAAGATTTTCTTTTACATGTAAAAACTTTTTCAAGAAAAAGAAATCTATTTGGGACGTTTGGTTGTATTGAAATTATATTATGGAAAATGATTTCCTTCGTTTGTTTTCTTGTAAAATGTTAACATGAAATTGTTCTATAGATTTAGCTTCCACAAATTTTTTTTTAAAAAAAATTTCTTCATATATATATATATATGCATTAATATCAAATTATGAATATAAAAATATAATAACAATAAACATATCAAGATTATTTATATAAGATAATCTTTTCATACATTGCATTAATATTTCACACTTTCACGTTGAAGATCAGATCTAATCCCTCCATTTTTTTCTCTAAAAAAACTACAGCCCATTCAAACCTTGACAAAACAAACCTTATCCACCTATCCTTTTTCTCTAAAAAAAAAAATATTGTAACCCATTCAAATATTCAACAACAAACCTTATCTTCTTTAATGTGATTTATGATTAACAAGATTTAAAATACATTTTTATAAATATTTTGTTAGAGATTGTGAGTCATTTACGTAATGTTTTACAAAATAATATTAAAGATATCATCAAATCAATTTTTCAAAAATATTTATCATATTTTTTTTAATCTTTTCTTCAAAAAAAATATTTGAGAATATTTATTAACTCTATACATGTCTTAAAATGTCTATCATCTTTCCAAATATGTTTAAATGATGTTTTTCCATGCATTTTAAAAGATTTGTCTTATCTTTTTAGATATAAAAAATATATTTAATTCAAATAAACATATTTTACATGATTTTAAATATTATGCTATTTATTCTAATTTAAAACTATTTAATATTTTTTATGTATCATATAAATTGTAATCTTTAATATTTTGTTATAAAAAAAATATCATGAATGAAACTTTCAGAAACAAAAAATGTCATGGAAAACGGCATACCTTCTTTTTATCCTGATCCCAAAATCAGGAATTTAAGGCGGTTATGGAAAACATTCTCTATTCACCATGATTTTAGGAGACAGCCAAACACTGTTTTGTAATTACTTTTCCCGAAAACTAGCGTATGCAACAAGTTTTACATCAAAACAAACGCACCCTTAGTGGTCCTAATGAAGTAAACATAGTTAAACATAGTTAAAACTAAACAAAACCTGCTTCCTAGTGGTGTTTATCTAAAAGTGAAAATAAATGACTACTAGATATAAGTAAAAGGGATCATTTTCTGATGTTCACCGGAAACCATAAACAAGATGCAAAGAGTGATATAGGAAGGCATGGTAGAAAATATGGAAATCTGCAAGACAATGTTAATGCCCGTTGATGTTAGAATATGGAAATGTATAACAACATACCTCCCAAACAATGAGTCAGTTTAATTGAATTCACAACAACATCACAAATGTGTTTAATTACATATGACCAAGAAATAAAAGAGAGAGAGTGATGACATCAAAATCATTGTGAATTTCAAATCTAGTATCTATGGAAAAAAGGCACATTTACAACAGATTGTTCAATTGAATCTGAACATCCTCGTTAGGAATGACCCCCTCTAGAACCTGCGCTCCTTCCAAAACAATAACATCTCCTCAATCTCCATGTTCTCCCCCTCCGGCATAAACAAAAAGATGAAAGTGGTCATGATCACGGCAAAGAAGGCATAGAAGAAAAATATTCCAGACTTGAAGAGGCAGACCATGGTGGGGAAAAACTGGGCAATGACGAATTGGCAGAGCATGCTGACACAAACATGCTGAACGGATCTCTAGTGGAAAGATCTCGCCGGGGATGAGCCAACCCCACGATCCCCATGAATATGTGTTACCCACGATGTAGAAGCAGATGAAGACAACCACCGAGGTGGCGTATCCAGCCGAAACGGTTCCCACCCCGGTTGTCCCCAAACTGAACGTGATGAGCCCCCCCACTACAGCCTAATCAAATACAAAGAAGGATTAATTGGTAGGACTTAAATAATAGAAACCAAGATGTTTAATTGATTACCTGACAGACTATCATCTGCATACCGCCTACTAGGAAGAGGGTGCGACGATCCCATCTGCCAACTATGAAGACCGCGAGTAACGTGTCGATGATGTTGGCGAGTCCGGTGGTGATCATCGGATATAAAAGGGACATGTGGTCACTGAAACCGATTGCCCTGAACAATACCGACATGTAAAGCGTGACTGCATTGGTCCCCGTGAATTGCTGAAGCAAAGGGATCACCACGGCCATCTTGAAATGGGCTATGTGCTCCCTCCTGAATATATCCCTCCACGGCTTCCCAACCGCTTGGGAAGCCTCCGATGCAGTGACCAAATCAGTGTACTCCTGGTTGATGTCCAAGGTGTCGTGGATGCGATGGAGCACGACCTTGGCAGCATCATTGTGGCCACGGTTGATGAGCGAGTCAGGGGTGTCAGGGAGGAAGAGTGAGCCGAGGGTGATGAAGAAGGCCGGGACGGCGGGGAGGCCAAGACTGGTTCGCCACCCCTTGTCGGACATGCTCTTCGATGTACCGTAGTTGATGGAGTTGGCGGCGAAGATGCCGAAGGTGTTCATCAAATAGAAGATGAAGTTGAGCTTTCCTCAATGGTTTGCTGGGGCCATCTTGGAGAGGTAGGCTAACATTGATTGATTGGTGAAGCCGAAACCCGCACCAAAGATAAACTGGCCGATGAGAAGCGTCGTGCGATTATACGAGAAGCATGTGATGGCTGCGCCTATGAAGAATGCGAGACCTCCGAGTAATATCGAGGTCTTCCGACCAAAGTTCCGGGTCACGATGTACTTGACGAGAGAGCCGATCAAAGCCGCCAGTTGGAGAGAGAAAATGAAGAATGCGAGTGCCAAACTACCATCATACTTGCAATACTAGCTTGAGTTCTTCTCGATGTATGTCGACTTATAAAACCGGTCAAGGAACGGTCGCATCACGATTACACCACTGGAGATGCCAGTGCTATAGCCCATGAGCAAACTTCCAACGAGAGGTATGAGATAGGTGAAGATGACTAACAATTTCATTCTGAGTGCCTCATTTGAAAGAAAAGAAAATAAATTCTCAGTGTCTTGTAAACTTAATGGCATTTACAACTTTCTATATTCCAGTTGATGCAAAATAAATAAATCTGGATATCAGCACAGCATCGTTTCATGCAAAAAGATATTTTCATGCAAAAAACCAAATCAAATATTTTGAAATATTGTTGTTTGATTTTTTATTTTTCAAGGATCATGAAATCATTTAAATCATTATGTCATCTAAAATAATTGTTTATTGACTACATGCTAGAAAAGATATTCATCTAATTAAACCATAGGTAAACATATCACCATGACTCACATGGATGCAAATAACATTTTTTTCAATTAGCAATTTCTGAAAGTTGATACACACTGGTATATAGACAGTGCTATTTGACATCCCCCCTTAGAAAAAAAAATTGTATTATTTTCAGACATAAAAAAGGAATAATATTAGATAGAGGAGGATTAAATGTCACGTGTGACCAATATTGTAGTGCCCTTAGGTTAAATATCAGATGCAATCCTCAGGTTCTTTCTTAGAGTTTTGATTTAAAATGACCATGGAAAGTATATTCATATGTGCTCTTTTGCGATGTATATCATCGTGGATGATTCAGATTTGGATTTATGGAGCAAAAAAAAAGTGATTCAGCTTAATCATAGCACTGATTATTTAGCCTGTCATTTCATCTCATGCTACTTTGTACAAGTAACAACTCACATAAACAACAAGAAGCATCTTAGCTTCTTGATGTTCTCTAAATTATTTTAGAAGAATGCAAACACATGTACATAACACCAACAAATTACTACTGAATCAGAGTTCAACACTTCATACAATGTCATCTATTACATATAATATAATATATAAATATTTTCTTCCAAATCATGCAATAACAAGAGAGCTTTATAGTTCAGGACTTTTAATTAATAAAAGTTCCCATCTTCTAAAAAAAGGAAAAAAAGAGAGAGCTTTATATTATGATGGTCATCACATCCAAAAAAAGATTTCAACACATTCAAAAAAAGAGATGGTCATCACATCCAAAAAAAGAGAGAGCTTTATATTATGATGGTCATCACATCCAAAAAAAGGTTGTGAAAAGATACATAAGCACAGAGTATGATATAGAAGCACACAGTATGATGCAAAAAAAAAAAGACAGATAAGCACATAGTATGATAGTTAAGAATCAAATAAAGACATACAAAAATTATGTAATAAAACACCAACATCATCTATTGTATATTATATATACACTATAGAGTCAATTTGATATATATAGTTTGATGTTCAACTCATTCTACTTCACTTGAAATACTTAGGAATTCATTATTGTATTCATTCCTCTACAGTCATACAATAATTCTCCTTCCATGAAATATTACACAATGAAGAATTCTCTTTTTAATTAGAATTATCAAACTAGTTCTAAAAATGATTTTTGGATTCTACGATGATATATTCTTTTTTTAATTAAAATAATATCAACATAAACAAATCTCACAAAAAAAATTAAAAACCACCCTACAAAAATCAATAATAACTACATATCATTGTTTTTATTTCTTTTTACAAATTTTTTTTTTAAAAAAAACTGATCATTAAAAAATAAAAATAAATGAAAAAACTAAATAAAGAATCTTAAGAAATTAGAATTTTTTTATAATATTCAATAAAATAAAAACTAGCCCCATGACCCCATTTTACTCATCCACACAGTATACGCCACACATAACTTACATATATTATTTTTAAACCATTGAATGAGTGAAAAAAAAAAAAAAAAAACCACGTAAGAATTAAAAGGTAAACAGTGAAAGAACAATAAAAAAAAAGGGACATAAACAATCTTTGGATCAACATTCAAATCCCAAGAAATCAAATCAAAGAGTTTCACATATAAAAAAATAAAAAAAAGCTATTACAAAGCAGTAGAAGAGGTTCAATCGGACTTCATTCTTGGTCCTTGGCTACTATCGCTGACACCGATGAGGGTGACCGGTAGAGAAACGACGAGCACTGTGTTCGGTATACATGGAATATGAAGATTTCGGAGAACGGAGAAGGAGAGGATGAGAAACTAATTTAGGCTAAAATTGTGTGTGAAATATACAGCCCGGCCAAGCCTAACATCATTAACAAATTGAAAACAAGAAATCCAAATCGTTGATTTCAAAAGAAGAAAAGATTAAAGAGAAAGGTAATCACGTTCGTCACCTGGGAGAGCCGGAGTGTTGGTTTGTCGAAGAGGGAGAGACAGAGTGAGAGTCGGACTGCCGGTCCGTCGGAGAGGGAGGGAGAGACTGTGAGAGCCTGATAGAGTGAGAGAGAGAGCCAGCCCAGGAACTGCCGGAGATGGAGACATGAAACAGATTATGGTTTCTCGGTCTGTTGGTCTAACCTTAAATATATAAGACGTTGAGATGAAGACATGAAACAGATTATGGTTTCTTTGTCTGTTGGTCTAACCTTAAATGCCAACCAAACCATTGCCAAAAAAGGAAAGGGGAATATCCAAATAACCAACACCCCCCCCCCCTATGAACTGTTTAAAGTTCATATAACCCCTTGATTTTTAAAAAAATATATATAACTTTTTAAAAATAATATGTAAATCTAAATAATCCTTTAAATTAAACTTTTATTAACAAAGGAGAAATATTTTATAAATATTTTGCTTGGTTAACCTTGACTAAGAACATAGTATACTAAAAAAACTCTTACAAATTGTTTAAAATGCAAAAAACCTTCTGTAAATGATGATTTTACCCTTCCGAATAAATTATAAAACTTTATCTGAAGAAGTAAAATTATTATTTATTGATGATTTTTTACATTTTTAATATATTATTGGGGGTTTTTGATATACTATATATTTATATATTCAGTTAGGGTTAACCAGACAAAATTTTCGTAAAATAATTCAAATTTATCAACAAAAATTTAACTCAATAGACTATCTGAATTTATGTAGGTGTTTTCAGGGGGTTATATGGATTTCAAAAAAAAATCAAGGGGTTAGATTTTAGGTAGGTTATAGGGGGCTACATGGATTTTTTCCTTTAAAAAGACATGCATTCATCAATGAAGTACATATTATTATACGAATTGAAGTATATATATTGGGATATACTGATATGTATTTTTAAAAAAATTTAGTCATATACACTATAAAAGAGTCCATACATGCAAACGAGATAACGAAATGAACGGAGTGTGCCAGTGTTTTAAAAAAATAGGATTTTTTTTGCATATATGCCACTAAAATAATCTTATTTTGTTAAAATTCAATCCATAAAATGCTATTTCCAACAATATCATTTAAAAAGACTTAAATTGTAGATGAATACCCTTTTGAAGGGTATTATTGTAAAATTTAAAATATTTAAATTGTCCATAACCATCCCTCAAAAGACATAGATGCAAAATGTAACCTTTTAAAAATTTTAAAGGAGCGTATTTGGATAATATACAATGTTTTGAAGGATATTTATACAAAAATATAAAAAAATAACTTGAATTTAAAAGAAGAAAATCAAAACCAAAGGATTGATCATACAACTATACAAGAACAATCACGCTCTTTATAGAGCAGAAGTAATAAAAATGGATCTCTTAAGTATAGAAATATAGAAATTTAAATAGTAAACCATACTAGCTCGACCCAGTGAAATTTAAATTCATCTAACTAAAGAATGAAATTCATCAAAAAATTGTGAACTAATATAAATAATAATAAAATTTTATTAAAAAAAAGCTGAGTTTTGAGGGTCAAATTGAAGTGATTTTTGAAAATAGAGCAATCGATTGCAACGAACTTAGTAAAAAATTATGATTTATGCTATTTTAATTATCCGCGCGAGACAAACATTTTTTTTCCTTTTATCTGAACTTATAGGGCTCCTATACGTATGTATAAAAGATCATGATTTATGCTGTCCTATTCAATATATCTATCATGAATTATCCGGGTGAGACAAAACGTTTTCTTTTTACTTTATCCGAACTTATTGAGATCCTATAAATACATGTCACATTCAAGAATGCTAGCATTATTAAATTTAAACACGCATGCTCTTGTATGCGATTGCTCCTCATGAAAAATCTAAAGTTCAATTTTTTGCCATCATGTTTGTAATTTTCACACATTTTTTTAAATATATATTTGAGTAAGAAGAAGTATGTTTTTTTTTTCACTAAAAAGGGTATAGATAAATTAAATGTATATATTTTTCATATTTTTTTTGTAATAGTGTATATATATTGAGACGGTGGATTTAATAGTGTGTTAAGCATGTGTTAGCAGCGCAGTGACCGGAACTATAAATAACAAAACTAGGTTGGGGTGTTAATTAAGCCATATGAACTTTCCACGTGTCCTAATACAAAATTTTTCATATCAAATATCAATGTATCTTGAAGTAAAATTTTTCATATCAATATATATTCATCAGCACGTGTTTTTGGATGGACAACAAAAGTCTATTAAAGTATTAAAAATCTTTCACTAATTTTAAAATCATTGATAAATATTTCATTAATATGCTTTGATAGACACGTGTTGCTCATTCAGACATGTAATGAGAGAAAATGATATGAAATTTTTTTCGATAGATCCCATCAAATATTTTTTTTTTTAAAATAAACTATTATTGCCATCCTTTAAAACAATGTCAACCAAGCCCATTAGGGACCCCAACATTTTTTTGGGGCGTTGTTACACTCAGTCATTTTTATCAATTAAAATGCAGTTTTATATGTCTCGTTATAAATCCAATGAAGCATATATATCGTTAGATGATAATATATATCTCATTAATTTTTTTATATTTATTAAAGATGAGTTCATTCATTTGAAATGCATCAATATACACTTTTTATCCAAATATATATTTCATTTAATAATGTTTAAAAAATAAAAATAAGTGAGATATAAATTTTTATTAATAAAAATAATTGAGTCTACCATTGTTTTTAGACGGAACCCACAACAAGTGGATATTACATCAGAGGAACCCAAAGCCCATGGTAACACAATTTTCACATTAGCTCTTATGCAGCTCTATAGTTCCGCTTCACTAGGCGATGACTGGTCGGCTTCATCGCGGCTTTGTTAAGCCGGTAGTGAACACGGGTTGAGATCAAGGGTGCGACTTTGGTAAGCTACACCATTTTGCTCCCCCATGGGCCTTAGGGGGGTGCAAAACGGTGTAGACGGAACCCACAACAAGTGGATATTACATAAGAGGAAAAATCTAAACCGTTTTAAATCAATTTTTTTTTTAAGGATTGGGTCAATAAATTTTTGGTGTGGTTTGGGTATCTATTGAAAAATTAATAAATCTATTTATTTTGATTTGGGTTTGATTTTACATTAAAAAAAAAAGAATTAATGGAACCGAACCGAATTAAATTTAAATAAATGATTATTCATAATCAATGTGATTTAGACAATTCTTTTTATATTAAAACTATATTGTTGTATAGCATTAATTCATAACAAATAAATATAAATTTATACCATCAAAGGTGGTATTTAAACATTTATATAAAGTTGTAATCAATACCTAAAAAAACTCTAACCAATCAAAATTGATAGGAAGAAAAAAAAAGTGTTATATATATATATATATATAACAATTCGGTTCGGTTTAGTTCAGGTTAACCAACTAACGTTCGGTTCTGATCGATTTTCGATTCAGTTTTTCAATTTACATGTAGTTATAGCATGATTCAATATAGGTTTGTCCAAAACCAAACCAAATTTATACCACTAGTTGAGATCCTCCGCATATTGCCCTAATTTACCATTTTTTTAAAATATATAATTGTTTAGTGATCAATAATTACAAACTATTATGAAATAAAGCATACATTGATATATATATATTAATGTTGAAAAACTGAAGAAAAAAAAATTACATACGCTATGTCTCGGTTAAATTATATGCACTGTATAAAAATAACTTTTATATGCGCTATGTCGCTATCGCAATGTATAAATGATCAATCGAAAAATCATTTTTAAGCCACAGGATTGTAAGACAAAATGCGTGTATTAATGTCTCGTACTGGCTTAGCCGGGTGGTCAAGAGACACCCCTGTGGAGAGGGGGATGCCATGATCAAATCTTGTCATTGATAAGTTAATGCAAGGAAATTTCAGCCCTCTCGGCTTGATCTCGTGGGCTTTGACCCATTACTCTCTAAGCCCTTGTTGACACGTGTTTTTGTCCTAGTGAGTAGTAGTTTGTTATGTATTAGGGATTCTCACCCTGTTCAAGGCCTTTGTGTATATAAAAAAAAAAAGCGTGTATTGACACTATATTTTATTATATGTCTAGAACTTCACAGTCCAGGTTTCGCACCAAAATTTTAAGGGATAAATATATATAATTCCCCACAATCTTATGAAAATCTAAATATTCCCTTTTTCTTCTAAAATTCAAACAATCCCTCAGGGTAGGCATCAGCAACAGGCCGAGCAAAAAAAAGGCTTAGACCATGCCCACGGGCCCAGGCTTGAACGGGCCGCCCCTGTGCTTTGGGCCCACAAGTGGGGCCGCGAGTCCAGATTTTAAACATCTTTTTTTATTATTATTATTTTAAGTTGTTCATTTGTATATAAATATTAAAATAACACAAAATTGAAAGTATAATGTTGAAAAAATAGATACATCTATTGAATTTTCAAAGATAAAAATATTAAATGAATTAATTACTTAAAAATATATAACTACATGTACCTAATTAAATTGGTACCTACATAAATATTAATAATTTGCATAATTCATCCACAATTCAAATAAAAATTATATAAAATTACATGTGAGTCATTTATTGTATTGCCCCCCCATGGGCCTACGGGCCGGTGGAGGCCAGCCTGAATGGGCCTGTGGCCAGGCCCCAGAATCAGGCCTGGATCCAGCCGACCCTGAAAATGGACCACGCTGCGAATGGGATTGGGCTGGATTTTTGAGCCTCGGGTCGTTTGGGAATCTTTACCTTAGGGTGTGTTTGTATCGAAGGAAAAATGAAAGAAAGTGATGGGAAGTGAAAATTTTCTCTTTGACCATTCAAAATTCTAGTGTTTGTGCCTGTTAGAATGAGATAATGAAATAATGGAAATCCTTGTATTATATTTAGGGTTTAGTTCCTTTATACACAAGTGTATTGAAGTTACACGTGTAATACACTACACATGAGATAACACATATAATCTAATAGTGCCAAACAATGAAAGGAAAAAAAATTTCATCATTTTTCCTTCACTATTTTATCTTATTATGAAAAATGGAAAAAAAAAGGTTCATTCGTTTGTTTTTTTTTAATATTTATTATATAATCATCCATGAATGCTTTAGAAACAAACATGACTTAAGATGTTTTCCATTAGCTTTTTATACTTGCCAAGAATTTTAATGCATCAGATCAAAACCTTTTTGTTACCCAAGCCTGTGATGTAACATATTTTTATAATTACATGACAATATACTTTGTTATTACTTTGCATATCATTTAGGAAATTGAGATGAGGATTTAGCTTTTACATAACATGGTGCTTTGTGATAATTACACATGATACGGAAGGATTTGATGTTTGCCTTTTGTTTTGCATGATTAGTACAAAACTTTTATAGGAATCTTCCTTGAAAAACATGAAGCATTGCTCGCCGACAAGGTTGTCCAGAAGGAGTTGGACAGTCTCATGTATCATGACATCCATAAAGAGCATAGTTTCATGTAAAAAACTAGATTGAATATTTTGAAATATTGTTGTTTGATTTTTTATTTTTCAAGGATCATGAAATCATTTAAATCATTATGTCATTTAAGTATTGTTGTTTGAATCAACCCTTCCATTTGGAAGTGGCTATTGCTCCCCAGCTTGCAAAGCTTGATTTTGACAATTAGCATTCAAATTATGGACGAAACTAACATCTATATATATGTGTGTTTTATTTGGTCGGTTATCCATATTGAGAATCTATAATGCGTACATAGCATTTTGCGTGCTTTTCAAAGGGGAAGCGGGAACAAAAAGGTGACGGGGGGAACCATAAAAAGTGTGAGTTTGTTTATCATTAGGGATTTGATTTATCTTCTTTTGGCTTTGTATTAGGAAAGTTGTGTTGTATCTTGTATATTTAAGTGCATATTTTTAAAACATAAAGAGTGTTTTTTTTTTTTTTTTGATTGGTAAAACATAAAGAGTGTTCTTGCAGGTTTCATGAACTTCAGGGGGTGCCCACGCATTTACCCTTCTTTAACCATTCCCATCCATCCTTTAAGAAATTAGGTCCCACTTCTAACCGTTCCCGCCAAAGCCCCTCTTAACCAAATTACCAAATAACCCTTACATTAAAATGAAGGGTTTTTTTATTTTTAAATCCCCATAAAATATATGATTTAGTGATCAATCTCTCATTTTTTATATTTCAATTTAAGTCCCTAGATTTAAAATATTTATTTCTTATTAGTCCCTGGGAGGGATCTATCTCTAAATTATTTGATTTTCTTTCTAGTCTCTGGGAGGGACTAAAAAGGAACATATTTTTTAAATCTGGAGACTTGAACCAAAATGTAAAGAAGTGAGAGATCAATCATTAAATCATTAGGTTTACGGGGACTTAAATTAAAAAAAAAACCCTAAAATGAATGCCAATATATTTCGAATCTCATGAACAGCTCACGTAGATGCATATTAAAGATTCCTAGGAAATAAATGTGATTCTATACTTTGGAAATTATTGGTACAACTACATATTTATTTTGCTGTTACATGTAATAAACCCAAAAAGGGTTTTGTTAACTAGTGTCTTAGGGCATTCGTTAACTCAAAAAAATTGAATATTTTTTAAATAGAATATTTATTATTCACTTTTTATCATTTTATGTAACACAACAAATCTAATTATGATATAGATCAACAAAATAGAATATTTTTTTAAAATATCAATAATACCCCTAATAATTTAACCACTTTTTAGTATAGAAAATAATTAGCATGTTAAAAAGAAAGGAAAATCCATATAACCCCCTATAAACTTACTAAAATCCATATAACCCCCTTGAATTTTCTTAAAATCCATATAATTCATTGAAAACACCTAGTAAATCCAAATAACCCCCTGAATAAAATTTACGTTCATGGATGATGAATATTTTGTGAATATTATGTTTGATTAACCCTAGTGAAAAACATAGTATACCAAAAAAATCCTACAATGTGTTAAAAATGCCAAAAATCTTATATAAATTACGATTTTACCCTTTTGGATGGAGTTTTATCCAGAGAGGGTAAAATCATCATTTTTATAGGATTTTCACATTTTTAACACATTGTAGTGATTTTTTAGTATATTATGTTTTCAATCAAGGTTAACCAAATGAAATATTCACAAAATATTCATCATCTACTAACAAAAATATTATTCAGGGATTATTTAGATTTATTAGGTGTTTTCAGGGGGTTATATGGATTTTAAAAAAAGTCAGGAGGTTATATGGATTTAAGTCAGATTTCAGGGGGTTGTATGGATATTTCCCTAAAAAGAATCCTACAAAACATTGTACCGCAAATTCGCATTAGTTTAGAGAATTTATTATCGTCACTTTCTTAATTAAAAATAGGATTAACACAGCATACACTGAAAATGAAAGAATTTGTAAAAATCTAATTAAAGCTTATAAATAATTTCTTTTTACTTTCTTCTTCCATAAGCATGGTCAAGTGAATGCAACATCGCGTATTATTATTGTTAAATAATTAAAATATTTAAAGCAAAATATTAAATCAAACAAAGACTGAGAATAAAACACTTTATATACATACCTCAACAAAAAATATCTTCACATAGGCAATACTAAAACAAGTATCACAATCATATGAGATATGGATAAAAACAAAATGAAAAGGGATGTACATCTTTATATTTTTGGATAAAACTTTCGTGGGAGAGGAGGGTACACTGGGTTTGAGAGAAAAGAAGAAAAAAAATGGTAAAATTATTAAGGGAATTATTGGTATTTTAACAAATCTTATATTTTGTTGATCAATATTATAATTAAATTTACAATAATGATTTTTGGGCCCTAATTGGTAGACCCCATTCTAAGCCCCATGAGGTGGCAAGTGTGAATTTCCTATATTACCCCCTCACAATTAATCTCTTCGTTGTTTCCATAACCGGTCCAATAATTACGGGGTTAGTGACAATATGGATATCACTTCCTTTTCTGGAATATACGAATTCAATTGCACATTTAAGAAAATAAAAAATCACGAGTTTCATTTTTTTTCTTCTGATTGTTTTCTCGCAACGAAAACAAACATCAATTTTTTTTTTCATTCATATTTGATCGGCGGAGAAGAGAAGAGAAAAACGAGTTTCGTTTTTGTTTTTGTGCGATCTGTTTGTGATGCAACCATCCAGGTTAGGCCAATCGGAACACCCAAAAATTGATGATTTAGAATTTTTAGATCCAGTTTATTCGGTGAAAATGAAAACAAACATCGTAATCGTTATTTTTTTCAGTTTGATCGGTTGAGAATATAAGAATTACACGATTGTGGTGGAAACAATGGCGATCCATTCAGGTTAGACTGTTTTCGATCTGAATAATTGAATTTGATCTGATTTTTTTAACTGTTCCTTTGAATCATCATATAATTTTTTTTATACATAATTTAATTTAAATTAAGATACGTGTGGTGTATCTGAATTCTGATGCGTTCTTGTGTTTTACATTCAAGCCTGTATAATCAGTTTTTTAGTGGTGTGTATATGTACATTTATGCATATTAAGTCATTCAGCATATTTTATAGCTTTGAATGATTGGTATTTAACCCATTAGATTCAATATTCGGTAGTATCAAATGTGTAGATGTTAATTCCAATTCCAGATACATGTGTATCTTGATGTTGTTTTCTAGCCCAATTGAAGTTTGATTTATTATTTATATGGATTTGATTGATGCCTATCTGATTAATATTCAATTGTTTATTGTCGTATGTATATAAAGGCTTGAATGACTTTCATTGAAAATCTATGTGTGTTTTGCTAAATAGCCTGTAGACAATGAAATTGTTTGTTTTTTGTTTTATTGATTTTTCGTCATTACTTTGAATCATTATATACATTAATTGAATCTGAATTTTATTTTAAATCAAGATACATAGGCTGTATCTTAATTTTTATGTATTGTTGTGTACCAAGTATGATCTGTACAATCGTTTATGATTGTGTGTTTGTGTATAATTATGCATAATGTGTCATTCATCATATTTTTAGTTTTATATCAGTATTATTCGACTCATTCAGATTGAAGATTTTGAAATACACTAGACATTCACTTGTATGGAATGTGTATTTGTTAATTCAAATTCTAGATACATCTGTATCTGAATTTTAATTCAGCCCATTTTTGAAAGTTGTTATTTTTATTTTTATGGATTTGATTAATATATAGCTGATTAATATGTAATTGCTTATTGTTGGCATTTTGAAGACCTTTTATGAATGTTCTATACAGTTCTGAGTAGCATGTAGATCAAATTTGTTCATTTGGATTTTCAGATACATTATTGTATCTTAACTGATAACATGTGGTTGATGTTCTTTTTTTTCACCAGGCAATGATGGTGATTTTGTGGACACATGTGAAGACTCAATTCATTTGGATGACATCAATGATCCATGTTTTGTGAAAACCAGTTTGTTGAAGGAATTGTTTGTTGTGGCTGATCAGCAAAATGTAGAAGAGATTGTCTGAATGTCTGAATGCCTTTGGCTCAACTCTATTGTTGCAAATGTTTCAAATATTCTGTGTACTGTAGATCTGTACTCGGGATAGTATGCCCAGTTTCTTCTTTGTTCAGCAACTCCGTCTTTTTTTGCTTTTGCATAATTTGTACAACATCCAGATGCAGTTAAAATACCTAATACAGTATCATACACATGACATTGTCTTTTCTATACGAATAGTGGACAAACACTGTCTTTTTCTGTATTAAAATATATGTGTATCTTAAAAATGAAATCAAGAGTTTCAAAACAAATATAAGAGAGATCAAAACTATATATACCATCTCTATTTCAGATACATATGAACAGCCAGATTGCACACAAATAAATGCTATCAAATGTTTGTTTTTTCAGATATAGCCAAAGGATTTAACCATGTTTTATATAACAATTTCAGATACAATTGATTCAGATACATACAATTTTTACAAGAGCATTAATCTATTTTCATCAAGGGATTTACAGAAACAGTTGAGTAATCCAAAATATAAGATTGAAGTTTTTAATACACAACACATTCTGATTCATGGCTACTTGTTAATAACTTGTAATGTGACTATTAGGTTCTCTGTTGCTACATAATTGCTTCAGATTCATATTTATTTGATAACAGGTTTTCAGATACATGTACAGTTGATTAAGATACATGAATTGTTTACAAAAAAATAAGATATATTCATCAAACAATGCATGTTAATTATCAAAGATAATATAATAATTCATGATCTATGTGCATATGATATTTTAAACATTTCATTTGGTTACTATTAATTGCTCAGTTAATCAGATTTTGTTTCACTGAATCATGAAACAATTGCACATTATCTAAAATTTTCAGATACATGTATATGACTTATGTTTTTGTTTCATCAGAAGCGAAATATGCACACGAGAAAACCCTAAACAATCAAAAAATGTAATTTCATTTTTCCTTTAATCTTGATACATTGGCAGACGAAGACAATGTATCAGAAAATAATATTATAATATATTACAGATTAATGACAATGTATCTTGATACACATTTTTTTTTATTCAGATGCATGTATGTGAATCACTTATTTCAAATCATTTTTTTTTTCAGATGCAAGTATTTGAAACAATGATTCTTTAAATGGATATCAGATACAATCAGATTAACAGGAGTCGAGATAATCGAAGGAAATCGTTTTATATATTATTTTGAAAATAAAATATTTCGTCTAATAAGAAGTGCAAAAAAAAAAAATGCGACCTCTTTATCGTATACAAACGACCTGTTTTTTTTTTGTCAAAAAAAAAAAAAAAAATACAAAGCGATAGTTAAGTTTCGATTGGCGGAAGAAATCTATTCTTTTTTATTCACCATTGTTGACGGTTTGTTGGGGAAGAGAATCAGATTGATAGAAATCTTGATCGCCTATTTTTTTTTCTTTTTATCCATTCGTATAGTTTTTGCCCAAATCGGAACCTTAACATTCAATTTTTTTTTAAATATGTTACTTCGGGGGAAGGAATTAATGGTGCCCCCATTTGTGGGATTCGGTTACGATTTTAATGAAGATATTAGCTAATTGGAGGTTATTTTTTAAAATTATAAGAATGGTAGTTTTGTCATTGACATTTTGATGGTTTGAAAAAGTCAAATAGGGAACCAATAAGAGAGTGCCACCTATTGGAGCTCACAAATGAGGCTTAATTTATGGGGCCTAGATAGTAGAATTGTTAAATTTATTGAGTTATTTAAAAAGTTAATAATGAATATAGGTTAATAAATGTTGTTAGGACAATCATTAAAAAAAACCCATAAAAAAAAAGTCATACATGGAAGGCTCTGTTTGTTTGTGAACGAGACAGTTTTGGGATGATCAATGCATAAGGCAATCAAAATGCTACACAGTACACAGTTTCCTTTTTGATAAATCAAAGGTGCAGATTTTTTTTTTTTTTATGAATTCCTTAATTGCTTCTTTACCAATCTCTTTCGGGTATGACATCGAGGTGTGGACCTGCCATTGATCATAAACCTATTAAATTTTTATTTGTATTTTAAATTAGATTAGAGAGTTTATATTTGATTTTTTATTTTATAAATTTAAATTAGATTTTAGGGACCCGAAGGGAAACTAGGAAAAAAAATTGTATTATATATAACACATCTTTAGTATTGAATACATAAAAAAACAGTACCCAAGTGGGTGCTATTTTTATACTGGAGATGTGTTATATCCATAAAAAAAATTAAAAATAAATAAATCCAATCAACGATGACGTTGCAACATTGATCGAATCCTGAGTCAAAATATGCAAATAAAGATGGAAGAGGGTTAAAAGTGAAATAAAAAAAATTAATCAGGATTATTTATGAAATTGTCCAAAAATCAATAGGGGGATGTGTTCACAAAGAAGATTACAAAAAAAATAGAAAAAAGTCATATATATATAAAAACTTGCATACACCCTTCCCAGTTGGATTGCTCAAAACATGCATGCACCGCGTATCAAAATCTCCCTAATTAGTAATTATCAATAGGGGGATGTGTTCACAAAGAAGATTACAAAAAAAATAGAAAAAAGTCATATATATATATATATATATATATATAACTTGCATACACCCTTCCCAGTTGGATTGCTCAAACATGCATGCACCGCGTATCAAAATCTCCCTAATTAGTAATTATCAATAGGGGGATGTGTTCACAAAGAAGATTACAAAAAATAGTATATATATATAACTTGCATACACCCTTCCAGTTGGATTGCTCAAACATGCATGCACCGCGTATCAAAATCTCCCTAATTAGTAATTATCAATAGGGGGATGTGTTCACAAAGAAGATTACAAAAAAAATAGAAAAAAGTCATATATATATATATATATATATATATATATATAAAAACTTGCATACACCCTTCCCAGTTGGATTGCTCAAACATGCATGCACCGCGTATCAAAATCTCCCTAATTAGTAATTATCAGATGGGATTTGAATCAACCCTTCCATTTGGAAGTGGCTATTGCTCACCAGCTTGCAAAGCTTGACTTTGACAACTAGCATTCAAATTAAGGACGAAACTAATAGCTATATACAAAGGTCTTCCACCTCTCACTTAGAGGTGTCAAACGGGACGGCCGGCCCGGCCCGTGGCCCGGCCTGTTAAGGGTCTGTACCGGCACGACACGGACTGGCCTGACCCTCGACCCGCGTGCCATTTCTGGCACGGCTTTCTAGGCCCGCCATGCCGGAACGGCATGGCCCGCTAGGCCCGTAACACGGTTTGTGCAGCGACACCCACCTCCACCAACGGCTAGTTCAACTAGCCGTTGGGGGAGCCAACAGCTAGTAAACTAGTCGTTGGTTGGCCAACGGGCCGTGCCAGCCCGTTGGCACGGCCCGTTGGTCCGCCTGAACCCAAAAACCCTCTTTATGGACTAAATTAGTCCACTTCCATCCAAAAAAAAATAATATTCAAGGGTACATGGGGACTAAATTAGCCCACTTCCATCCAAAAAAAATATATTTAAGGGTATATGGGGTAATTTTCCACCCAAACTCTACCTGTGAGTACTCCACCCCATCCACTCATTTCTTCATCAATTCAATCACAAATCTCTCTACTCCTCCACTACTACACTCTCTTCTTCCTCTAAAATTTTCTAGTTTTGTGTTGGAATTCCAAGTGTTTTAGTGTTCAAGTGCTCTCTTTCTTTTCAAGTGAAAACTTCAATCAAATTGAAGTGGTGGTGGAAGCTCTCTCTGTCTCCAATCTCCATTTTTTCAAGGCTTTTTCCAAAAGAAGTTCTCTCCAAAAGGTGGGAAATATAGTTGGCTAATAATGTTGTACAACTTTTTGCATGTAACTCATGTCTTGTATTGATTGGACTTATAGTTGGCTAATATATATGATGATGAACATGAAAATTCATGTTTACATTGTTTATAGATCGTTTGTCTTTTGAATATTTATGGTTAAATAAATTTATATATCTAATTTATTAATAAAAATAACAGAACCGTATATACTCTCGCATATCGCATATATTCTGTACGATACTCTAGCCGTATATAAACTGCATCCCGCTTTTCTGAACACTGCACATTTTAAGCGTCCATGGAAAAAAAGATATCCCTTCAATAATTATAATACGTGAACAAATTATAAGTGTTTGTTACACTTAGGTGACCCTCTGAAATGCATACCATAGGGTATGGTATGACCTATCCTTTAGGTCATACCATACCCTATGGTCGCCCTCCATGCGCCCTAGGTGCGTAAGCAAAGTAGCATTCACAGTGTTGTCTTTCTTCCACTTTGGAATTACCATTACCGTGAGTGAGTAAGCGATCCTCCTTGTAGTGCAGAAGAAGCAATCCCTTGATCGGTAGGCAGGTGATTTGTTCTTTTTTTGTTTTTTTTAATGCTTCATGTATATTTCATATAGATTTTTTTAATTGAATAGAAAGTTTTTTTTTTTTTTTTTTTTTTAGAGCTTGTTTAGTTTAGATGTTGTGTCAATGAGGGCGAGTTTTCTTTTGCAATGGATCAAATACTATACCCATTATCTTATTTTTGTGATTTTTTTTTCTTTTTAAAGAAGAACTCAGATGAGTTTTTTTTTTTGTTATATTTTATTTTTAATCATTATTATCATTTTTTTTTATTAGTTTTGATTTTTTTTATTACTAACATGATTAAAACATTCATTCAAAAATTTCAATATACATATATAGAACCCCATTTTATGAGCTGACCTAGGGCCTCACCTGGATTTTCTTATCTCAGGGCCGGCCCTGCTTTTCACCACTACATGGGTTCTGCAGCCTCGCGCCACGCTCCTTCCTCATTGCGCACCACGTTGAGCGCCGTAAGCACCTCGCCAGAATCACCTCCTCCTCTGAGTTCAAATTTTTTCCATCAGGGGCAGCTCAAGAATCGACACCCAATTTCAGTGAGCCCCCCACTGAATGTGAAGATAATGGGTATAGTAGTTACGGTCATTTTCTTGGCGATCGCTGCTTTTTTTAGTTATCTTACCTGTGGATATCCGCGGCTCGGTCGACGTCCTCCGGCGGACCTAGAGATGGGAGAGGGCAGCGGCGATGGGGAGGGTGGCAACGGCTACAGGGAGGGCCGCGGCGATGGGGAGGGTGGCAACGGCTACAGGGAGGGCCGCGGCAATGGGGAGGGCAGCGGCGATGGGGAGGGCGGCAACGGCGACGGGGAGGGCCACAGCGATGGGGGCAGCGACGGGGAGGTCAGCGATGCCAACGACGGTGGTGGCGAGGATGGCAGCAACGAGGACAGTAGATGTGATGTACAAAATAGGCTCGCTGCACGGGAATTCCATAGCCAGCCACGGCGACGGCATCAACAGCGGGGGGAGCGACAACGAAGACGACGGAGACGACAGCAGCAACGGAGGCGGCGGCAGAGACGGCGGTGGCGACAGAGACCGCGACATCGACGGAGGCAGAGAGGGCGGCGACGTAGAGATAAGGCCCGCAAATAATGCGGCACGGCAAAGAATGCAATGCGCCAATGTGAAGGCTCTATGCTACATATTTCTTTTTAGTTGGTCTATGTTACATAGTTACATATATACATTGATTACGTAGTTACATATATAAAAAACAACCTTTTCAATTATAGTTTTAATAATGTTCAAACTGCTACGGTATGGCGATCTTGCAAGTGTATCATGAGTTCGTATGGCGATCTTAAAAGTGAATGGTATTCCCACTGAATGGTTTCAAATTAATTGGGGTATTCGACAGGGTGATCCCTTGCTGGATTTCCAGCCGGATGTCAGGCTTTATAGAGGACCAGGAAGACAAGGCATCACTCATCTTTTGTATGCAGATGACATTTTCATGGTTATCAAAGCTAATTTATAGAGGACCCTTCAAATGGGATTTGGGCATATTGGCATCGGAATAGATGCTACGGCAGTTGTTTCTTTTACTAAACTGGGGTTTCCCATGGGCCTTCTCATGTTCAAAGGTACTGGCTTCATGTTTAGCTTCTTGGATCACAGGTAGGGTGGCAACTGCCTTATCAGACCCAGTTGTCTGCTCTGTTGTTGGGCGATCCTGAGCAGAGTTACAGACGGCTTTTGTTTCTTGGCATCGAAGGCTCTTTGAGCCGGGTTAGCTTGTAATTTAAAGACTTTTTTGTGGTTTCAGTAACTCATCATAATAGCCCCTAAAGCCTTTGCTTCACCAAAAAAAAAAAAAACACACTTTTTGCTCTTGTTTGACGATAACAACAAAATTCATCTAAGGCTCCATTTGGGTCGGTGTTCCTGCAGCGTTCGCGTTCATGGACACCAACCTGACACAAACTCCCAACCAAACAAATCACGGCATTCATCGGAATAGATTTTTTTAATGTGATATGGAAGCATATATGCTTTTGATAATTTTTAATTTATTTTTGTGTTTCGGGTATTTTAAATAATTATCGATAATTTTTAATTTATTTTTGTGTTTCGGGTATTTTAAATAATTATCTGAATTCATATCCGATACAGATAGTATTTTGGATATTTTTTTCATATACGGATATGGATATGGGTAGATCCGTTTTGTATCCGTCCGATTGACAAACTTAGGTATAAATGGTGCATTACTCATTACTAACTTTTGAGGGGTATTTTTATAAAATATTAAAATTTTATAATGTGACCCTTCAAAAGGGCATCCATGCACAAATTATAGGTGCATGGTAGGTGCGTCTTCCAGTTAAAATCATGGTGTTCGCGTTTGACGTATACGTTTGCGGTGCATGCCTTTTTTTGCCGAAATCACTGACACGCTGAAACGTTGCATTTGCGTTGCGGGGTAGTTTTGGCCGTCGCGGTGGTGCGGAGCGCACACCCAAACGGAGCCAAAGAGTGTCTTCGTTATTTCACCTAAACTAGTGATGATGTACACACGCAAATGCACAAGTAAAACAAATATTCCTTTTAACAATCCACACTAAAAAGAACTAAAATTAAAAAAATTCTAATCATGAATTCAAGAAAAATCAAAACTCAAAATCTATCAAACATAAACATAAAAAAAACAATACATCTAAAATTCTAATGACGAGCGTTTGACTAACAGTGCAAACAGTAACAACCAGTTCATTATTTATAAAACTTTCATCCATAACTCGTTTTTATTTGTAAACTTTAAAACATATATATATAAACTATCATGATATCCTAAAACGTAATGATGTAAAAGAAATACCAACCATAACAAGTCAAATATGATTCATTTAGCAACCATCGCAACTCACACACAGTAAAGACGTAAAAATTCTTTGAAACCAGTTTATTTCTTCAACTCTAATATGTATTGTTTAGCTAGAGAAGGTATAAATTAAAGGTATATGAAAAATTAACAGCGCTACATATACAGAGATATGCTTGGAAAACATTCTGAAGAACATTGGTTATCGATTTGAAAGGATATAAATTGCCTATGCCTATTCATGTTAACAAGAAGAAAAATCAATGATGAGACAAATTTGATAAAAAGCATTTGAGGCAATGGAAATAATATTTAAGGAAGACCTTGAAAGCAAATAATATATAGAATTTGTGAGGTGTTTTAATCCTAAATCAGGGCTCCTATTGTAATTTATAATAATTAAACTGGTAACATAAACTCTGCACTTGCTCCAACAACAAATACCATTAAACAGCAAACTGGTAGTATTCTAAAAAGCTATTATAAACTCAAAATTTATCCAGCTATATTTAGTTTTCTAGGAAAAAGAAGGCTGTAAAGACAATAATCAATGCTATTTAACCAATTTCTTCATTTGCTAGAGTGAAAGTCCAATCAATTCATCAACCTCCAACTATATTTAGTTTTCTAGGAAAAAGAAGGCTGTAAAGACAAGAATGAATGCCATATAACCAATTCCTTAATTTTCTAGAGTGAAGTCTAAACATTCATCAACCCAATTTGTTAGCATATATTACTAATTTGATATAAATCATGATTGCAAATACACAAAGCAAATTAATTCAAGATTCAATTTGAAGACCAAACCAACCGTCTCAATGGCTGTTTTGAGAAAAAGAGGGATTGCATCAGACTCCCCCAAAAATTGATAAAACTTTGATTAAAGAAAAAAGGAAATCTTATGATCTTTCAAATTATATTTAGCCATTTTGGATTGCAAATTCTAAGCACCAAAGACAGCACCAAGAGCCAACCAAAAAAACAAAAAGACGGCACCAAGAACTTCCATTTGTAGACTGAAATAATATTATAGTACTGATATGGGTGATACTCCTACCCAGGATAGTGTCGAATGCATTAGAATAGTGATTGAATGCTATGTACATTTATTCGACAACATATAGAAGAACATCAACTTCATCTTCTAGTTCATCAGCCTAAGAAGCACAAAATGAAGTAAGAATAAGTCTAAACATTCTACTAAACATGATGTGAAGAGTAAGACACATCTGCCTGAGAAACACAAAGTGAAGTAAGAATAAGTGTAAACATCATTATTCTACTCGCACATCTTGTACTTTGCGGATTGAACCTATATTGTATCTGCTATTCGATGCATTTTGCTTATTCAAAAATACTACAGTAAGAATATGTACTATAAACTCGTCGGGTTCAGGAAGAACCTTAAATGCTTCTCTTATAAAATTTCATATCAGGTTCAGAATGGATATTTATGCTATTTTAGTGTTTTGATGGTCAGCTTTTCTTCTTATTATTTGCATGAACCTGCAAGAATTTAGAAGATTTTTTTATCGGTACATGTACATTGTTACTGCTACTGGGTGTATTATTAGTTTTGTGAATTATGGAGGCAAATTGATAATAGGCAAATCCATTTTCAAATTACACATAGCAATAAAGCGAAGTGGCAAAGCATGTCAGAAAACTAAATCACAAACGCACTCAAAAACTATTTATGTTATTTCCAGCTACTTTATTCATTTATTAAAAAAAAAACAAAAATGTGATATAGTGTTGCTCAAATTACCTGCTTAAGGACTTCCAAGATCCTCACCAACCGTCTGAAAAGCATGCAAACCATAGGAGCACACAAGTAAGTGAGTACAATAGGCCTCAGCATAAAAAAATTGTATGTGAAAAATGTACAATTTTTATCATCGTTCTAAAACTATGAATCCAAAAAAAAAAAAAGAGCACTGCAAGGCATGTATACAATGTATTAGATTAAATTGTGATATATTCATGGTTGAGGAAATCTAGAAGTTCAATCTCAAAATGAAGTTCGTCCTGACACGGGAATCCCTCAGGAGCTGTAAATGGCCAGTGAACTTCTCAATGTAGTTTGGGCTTCATTTTAAACTTAAAGAAATAGGGAAGCCAAAACAGATTTAGCAGCAAACGGATAATTTGGCTAACAGTTCAAGATGTGGCAGAAAACCCCAGGTATTCAAATGATCATACCATGACACAGGTCAATAAAATAAAATGCACCCCTAATATCCATTTCTACGAAAGAGATCACAGTGATTGGAAAAGAAACTGAGAAAAAAGATAATAAAAAAAAATCAAGTTCTAGGAAAATGAATGATTGGCTAAATAAGACAGATATGCATATTTAAAAATAAAATGCAAAAGCAATGTGGCATCAACATAAACATTATTATGGGAGCATGAGAATAGCATCATGATAAATTTTCCATCCTCCATTCATGCAATAGCCAAAAATTTTAGAAAGGAAAAAATAAGAATAAAGCAATTCAATGCATGATCTCTAGCACTATCTCTTGAACATATAAAAATACAAAGTCACAATGAACCAATCAGACGTCTTTATCAGTTAGTGAACCCATTGGTTAACAAAAACAAAAATTATTTTTACAACAAGACACTGGGGATGAAAATTCCATGTTTTATTTCTGATTGAAAAATCTAACCAGAAATATTGATTATCCTCATAAGGTTCAGACTAATGTACTAAATTAAATAAAACATATTCATGCTGATAGTGAAGAAAGTTGCACTGCATTTTTTTTTTTATCAGGGTATCATTCTGCAGTGGATGACATTCAATGTTCAGAATAAAAAGGTAGATGGCCAAAAAGCTTTTCAGACATAATTGCTCCAAGAGATCACCCATAAAATACATAGTAGAAACAAAACTCATAAATAGACTTAAGAACAAAGCTGCAACAAGACTAACCAATCACACTCCATTCCAAATCCTTTCTTCAGCAGGACTTGAATGCGGTGAATATATCTGTAGTAATATAATCCAGTGTATCAACCGGTGAATAGACCTGAATGCGGAGATAAATATCATAATAAATAACAAATTGCTACCATGGTCTTCTATATTTGAACAGATAGACAAATCATCAGAAAATACATTGGACATAAGGAAATCATATCATGAAGAAACGAATAAACATAAGAAAGGAATTGGGTAGGGGATCATGATATTAAAAACCCAATTTCATAATATGAAAATTTGACATGTGTAATAAAATGTCTGCAACAGACATGCATATCAATGAACAACATTACCAACAACTTAACGTACAATACTGAAAATGGAACATAATAGTTGGAGAAGACGGAAATTAACTATCATCTGTCAGCTCTTTTTGCCAGTGAAGCAACTGCTCTTTCCATGCATGCCTAGGAGCATGGGAAGCATTTACACTTTGAGATCTTTTCCAATCTCATAGTCAATCTAACCAAAACTGGGGAAACCATTGCAGTCTAAAGGCTTACATAACAAAAAATCTGAAAGCTTCATATGACCATATAAATTTATTTGTAACATTTATATCTCCCTGTTTGAATGAGACTATGAAAGATAAAAAGTAAAGAGCAAAAGCAAAAAGATGAAACCAATTTAAAAATTACCACATCAACATCTAGATCAAGCTAGAAATAATGTCGGATTCTCTAGAACATGAACGCAAGACAAACACATTTCATACCAAATAACAAAAACAGGTGAAAAGACATTCTAAATCTTGCAAGACAGATACATCCATCAATCTAAAAACACACTAAAATCTAAGAACACACTAACATTCAATAAAACACAAATATCAAAACCCACCTCAAACACATTGCAGCTTTTTTTTCAATATGGTGGAAGTAGAACCAAGAAAGGGGCAAAAAGAGAAAGGAATCATAGGAAATCGAATTTCATCAATTCCATAAAAAAACAACAAAAGTAGTAACCCAACTAAACAAAAACCACCTCCAAACTAAACATTTAAATCTTTATAAAAAAAATTCAATTGAAATACATACAATCTATGTTTTTAGGTTTCCCAAAAAAAATAAAAGAAAAAAAAACTAACAAATGATCGACATTAAATAACATCCTAGACAGATGGAAGGGACGAAACTTCACCTGAATTGGAGAGGTGGAGAAGCGGAGTTGAGGTTCCTCTCGCGGCTGTGGTCGCATAAGATCCCCCACCGGCGAAGCGAAGCGGCGATCATGGTCGTTGGTGGTTCGAAGAATCTTTGACGCAACAGATGAATTTCCGGTTATCCCACTTGTGGTTCGACATAAAATTTGTAAAAGAATTTCAGTTCCCGACATGGAGGGCTATCGATCAACGGCATCAGAGGTGGATATATATATATATATATATATATATATATATATATATATATATATATAGAGAGAGAGAGAGAGAGAGAGAGAGAGAGAGAGAGAGAGAGGGAAGAGGGTTGAAATATCAATCAAAAGAAGAGATGTTCGAAAAGTATAGATGAAGAGAAACGTAACAGAACTACAGCAGAAGATGAAGCGGTTTGGGAGACGAAAAGATGTGAGGGTAAATGAAAGAGTAAAACTGTGAAGATGATAAACTGCCAAAAGGACGGATGGATTTTCAGAAATTCAAAAGGGTAAAACTGTCAATAGAAAGTTTTTTGGCATCGAAGGCTCTTTGAGCCAGGTTAGCTTGTAATTGAAGACTTTTTTTTTTGTGGTTTCAGTAGCTTATCATAATAGCCTCTAAGGCCTTTGCTTCACCAAAAAAAGAAAAAAAAAAAAAAAAGGACAGCTAGTGAACAAATCCATTTTCTTATAGGCTTGTTATTATTGTTTGACGATAACGACAAAATTCATCCAACAGTGTTTTTGTCATTTCACCTAAACTAGTGATGATGCACACACGCAAATGCACGAGTTCATCAATTATATTTTACAAAAAATAATGAAAACTATAAATATTAAAAGAATTCATACACTAAAGACATACATGTACATTTTTTTTCAAGTTGTATATATAACCAAAAATCACTACAGTCCTTTGCGCACCTATAAAAATTTTGTGGTTTTTACTCTTAAAAAATTGCTTATATACTACCAACTATACATAGTAAAATATAAAAGAGCATACATCAAAGAGTTGGCCAGTAATTGCACCCTAAAGGAGATTGGAAACCTAGCAATGTCAACATATTTATCAGCAGGTTTCTTTTTCCTAATGTATTGTTTCTTCATCCTACAAGATATATACAGAGACTCAGATACTACACAGTTTGATACATGATATAAAACACTCAAAGCAATCTAATAATTATGTATTGAAATTGCAAATAAAAATCAATTATTATTGCACTTCAATGAGAAACACAAAAAAAAAAAAAAAATAGACACTAGTTATGGGCACGTGCCACGGCATGTATAATCTGATTTTAAAAGACTATTTCCATGGGTAGCTTGATACATTGAAAAAAATTAATCATTTTTGTTCATTCTATACATGAAAATTGAATCGAAAAAAAATTGAGGGCATTCACAACTAGGAAGTAATGTTGATGTTGAATGTGAAATGTTGTTGATGGTATGATGCACTGAATGTGAACCGATGTGCAGAATATGAAGTGATGTGTAATTTTTCGAATGAACAACCTAATCCAAATCAAAATATAACAGAACAATTTATGTAACCTCAAATGCTTTGTGACACATTATTGGAACATAAGTATTATTTAAAAAAAAACCTATAGCATATAGCAACATATACAAATTAAACTGGAGAGCCAACTGTAGGACAATGAGAACATGACGGGATAACATAACGGGATAGAGTTGCACGTAGATAAGAAAAATTGAGATTGGATATAGAACCAGTATCTAACAGATGCACATTACCTAAACGACACTATACATTTGAATGATTTAGGGACCAATAAAAGTGATGCAATCTCCAAACCTCTCTTCATTCTATCTAGGCGAAGAGCCAAAAGCTTTAACTTGCAATTCCCATGGGCAAATCAAGGAGATCAAAATATATTATAATTTTCTCTTTCAGATATTCCCATATTTTCTTTGACTGCTATCTTATTATACATGAACTCTCAGGCCATCGGGTTCATTCATGGTTCATTAGAAATTTATTGTAATTGATATGTAGCAATTGGAAACTTCAATTGCTCAACATACATATATAAACACAAACATATAAATATATATTGCACCAAATGGAAACTTCAATTGCCCACACAGATATGTAACTCTCAATTATTATAATAGATGAATGGAATTCAAAGTGATATTACTCATGGTTGCTGCCTTATGTAAAATTGAAGTGTTTTCCTATATAAGAAATTTCTGTCCCAATTCCCAAAACAATAGAACAATTAATATCAATCTTCCTATAAGCTTCAACCTAAAGTATGATGTAGTTTATGCATGCAATGACATCACTACAGAATAACAGTTCAGAATTGATTTTTTTCTCTTCATATTCTCCCATCATTTCAGGCATCAGTGCTTGTCAATGGCAAACCATGTGGTTTCTTCCATCTCAATCGAGGATTGCATCAAGGGGATCCTTTATCCTCTCTTTTGTTCATGGTGGTGACCAACGCCTTTAATATAATGATGAAGACGGATGAATCTGATGGGTGGATCCGAGGTTTAAGCATGCTCTCAGATGGTCCCACGCTATCGCATATCCAGTATGCAGATGATACCATCATCCGTTGCCCAGCGAGTGCCTCATTTATCAGACGTATCAAGGTTGTGTGCAAATGTTTTGAACTCCTGTCAGGTCTCAAGATTAATTTTCAAAAAAGTGTGATGCTCGGGATCCATTTGGAAGAAGATGAGCTTACTGCCTTGGCTAGGGTGTTCGGTTGCCGGATACAGTCCTTCCCTTGTCGGCATCTTGGTCTTCCCCTCCATTTGGGGAAATTCAAAAATGCAGAATGGCACCCACTGATCAGTCGGTTCGAGCATAAGTTGGAGGGCTGGAAAGTGAAAGCTCTCAGTTTCGGAGGGCGACTAACTCTTCTTCAGGCCACCCTCTCGAACTTACCAGTATTCTTTCTCTCCATCTTTAAAGTTCCGGCTGGAATTCTTCAAAGAATTGATGGGATTCATGGCCGCATCTTCTGGAAGGGGACAGAGGTGGGTAGTAAGAAACCTCATTTGGTGAAATGGGAGCATGTATGTCGTAGGAAACTCAAAGGGGGGGCTGGTGTCCTTAATCTGGCGGATCTCAACAAAGCTATCCTAAGCAAGTGGAGATGGAGGTGGCTGGAATCCGTCCTAATTCTGGTGTCAGTTGTTGGTCCGTTGTTGGAAGCGCGATATCGATGTGGCGGTGATCTCCCGAATAGATTCCCTGCTCCTTCCCCAGACTGCCCTGGATTGGATCTGGTCTGATATCCTTCATCTCACAGAACAGTAATGTCTGCTATAGGCTGGACAATGGGGAATGGTGCCACAATTCGGTTTTGGCACGATATTTGGGTGGGTGAGGGAGCTTTAAAGGACAGATTTGCTGGCCTGTTTGAGCTCTCCATCAACAAAGGAGGCAGGGTTAAAAAATTCTGGTCTGCCATTGCTGATAGGGTTCGTGGGATATTCGCCTTCTGCACAACCTACGGGATGAGGAGGTGTCTGAATTGGCTGGTTTGCTGGGCGAATTTCAGGGAGCATCCTTGCAGGTCAGAGTTCCTGATGCTGTGGTTTGGCGACCCCAACCCCGACAAGGGTTCACAGTTAGGAGTGGGTATGACTGGTGGAGGAGAGATCTTCCTAGTCAACAATCAACAGGCTCAAAGGCAGTTCAGATTTGGAGGCCTAAAATCCCCCTAAAGGTCAAATTGTTCTCATGCCTTATGTACCAGGAAAGACTCCTCACCAAAACATATAAGGCTAAATGGGCGGTTCAGGCGGATACCCGTCGTCCGATGTGCGAGGGATCAGAAGAAACTACTGAGCATCTCCTAGTGACATGTCCAATCACAGAGCAGGTGTGGAGGCTCCTTCAGGGGGGCACAGACTTGACAGACACCTTCACTTCCCTCCATGGTATGTGGGAAGCGGGCAAGGCTTTGGCGGCTTGGGGAGATCATAGCCATAAAGCTAAAGTCACCCAAACCTTCATCCCTGCTGTGGTTTGGGCTATTTGGCCAACCCGAAATGAGGCGGTCCTTCCTGGTTCGAGGGTGTACACAGAAAACATTTGGGAAATAGTTGTAAATTTTATTAAATTATGGGGGTCAAACCTTGCAGGGGCATCGCGGGTTTCTTATTCTAGGGGCAAAATCCTTATTGAGTAGTAGTGTTTTGGTATTGTTAAGGGTCGGTGTTCGGTACAGCCCTCTTCTACCTGGTACCGGTCTGGCCCTTTGGGTTCCATTTTGTAAGCTCTGTTCCGGGCATTTGTTTTGATATTAATATAATCAAGGCACATGCCTACCATCTCTCAAAAAACAAAAAAAAAAAATGAATGTGGGAATTAAGAAACCATTCAATGATAATTTGGATCCCAAACAAACTGTGATTGATTCTTTTTTTATTTTTTTATAACATTTTATTTTATATTATAACATGAATCACATGCAATAAATAGGATAATATGAATTAATGGTGCAATCTCCATATATGTTGTCTCAAACTAACATATAGTCAACAGAAAGTTTAACTTCATGAAAATCCAAGTCACAAGAATAAACCAGAAATATGATCTACTTAACATGAACAGCTACCTTGCTTAACAATTCATAGTACAAATATGATGTACATTAAAATGTCATATGATTTTGAATACTCATATGATTCTATGTTCAACTGTCGCATCATATAATGATAAGAGCCATATATAGAGATATAATTCGTGGAGGAGCTGTAAGAGAGAAATCAATCATCATTTCAAATTTCAACATGATATCTATTAGAGAACAATGCAAGGACGGTGAAGTCATTGTCAGTTATGGCTAACATTTAATAATAGTTCCTTAGAAACAGATAATTATGCTCTTGAATTATACGACGATTGAGGAACCTACACAATTATGCTAAGCCAGAAGACAGTTCAACTTTAGATACATATAATGCATTTATGCACTTCTGCCGCACAGTAAGATACGAAAACAAACTATTTTTTTAAGAAAAGAGGAATGGGAAGTTTTATTGAAAAAAATTAGGCTAGAATCTTTGTTGTCGATTAATTTTTCCCTGGGAACCATTAATCATTACACTCATTCTCTGTAAAAGATGTTTGCCTCATATAAAAAATGAAGAAGACAAAAGAAGTGTACATAACAGTGGAATTTTTGAACTTTCCCTAGCTTGAGTACTTGAAATCATTATCTTATGTCTATAACTAAAGGAGGAACATATTTGGCTATTTCTCATTAACAAGCTTTCGAGTCAGAATAATTTAAATGCATCACAAGATCTTATGCATTACCTGAATAGATTGCTGAGTAGATGCTGGGAAAATCAAGGGAACTAAGAGCTTCACATCATTTTCATGGACAAATGAGGCTCTGACAGATGCCTCTCTCAACAAAGTTTGACAGGGAATTATTCGCTGTTAAAATGCACGAGTAGGATGAGTAGGCTTCTTCAGCTGCTGATAAAACATACCTACCATTACATCAAGAACCGAGTACAATAACACATCATATCAATAGGTGGCATTCTAGTAGTTCATAATTGAGAGAAAACAAACTTCCAGGACTTCTCATCGTCAACTATTCAGATAAATTTTTAAGCAAAAGGCTCACAAATAACCATTCAAATCCACACTCATCAATTCATAATCTCATATAAACAGACAATACAAGAACCATAAATATATTAATAGTGGACTAAAAGATATTAAATAAATGTATTCTAGATTGAGTACTCCATCATCCACACGGAATTTTTATCAGCCATCTTATTCAATTTGTATAGAACAGATTATGCTAAAAATTTATTATCAGGTGGGTGGGATAAGTGATAGACGAGGTTATAGAAATCGTCAAACTTCGAAATTTGACCTGATAAAAATAAAATATAGATGAATTCAGGACCCTATTTATTCTAATCTAATATATTCAATTTGTATAAGCACAGGGTCCATATGCACTCACACTAACTTCAGCATGCTGATCTGTTTTGCTTGCTTGTTTAAGTTTAGCAGAAGTATCCTTAACCAGCTGTGCAATATGTAACCTTGTCTTGTGCCTGTCAAAGAATAAATGTCTTAGAATATTAAATCAAATATATCATAATAAATGAATTTCCCATCATCAATACCAAAAAAAAATTTAAAAAACAAAAGCATGTGGCAGCTGCACCAATGAATCTTCCAAAATAATTAAAAAATTACATGATAAAGTTCCAATTTCTACATGTTTCCTAAAGTGATTCTCTACATCAATCCCATTTTTTTCTTTTCTTTTTTTATTTTGAGAAAGGCTGGTTGTCACAAAATTTTATAAAACTGGATAATTACAGATACAAAAGATATTCGGGGAAAAAAAAGAGACAGAAAATAGAAAGGGCATAAGGGATATACCAAAACCTGCAAAGATGATCTTCATTTCATCATTTTTTTATGAAAGCACATGATAAAAAAAAATTTGAGAAACGGTAGGCAATCGCCCGCATTTTATTAAAATGGAGAGAGAGCCCAAGATAAACAAGCATAAACAAAATGTCCATTTTTATTAAATAAAAAAATATACATAGATACAATATGCATCTTTTATTAAAATGTTGTTGATCTTCTTCTTTTATTCCCTTTTTTTGCTTTTTTTCCTTCCATTTGTTATATAATATTTGGTAATTTACTACTACCATGAAATAAAAGGACAGATTGTCAGCATGCTTGATGTATAAGGCATGATGGGAGGACAAACATGGTTGATTTCATCATCTTATTTGTTTAATTGGTTGAATGTGGCATATGATCATAAAATACCTTTTTATGTTAACTATTGAGTAAAATGCATTAAAATAGATGATAGAATGTTACAGTAATTACTAAATACAAGAACAGAGACAGTAAGAGGGACATAAAGCAAAAAGGAAATCAGTGCTCACTGCTCCATGTCACTCCTTGTATGCCTGGTGCATCAACCAGCTTATTTGAACTATTTAGGAGGGTAGTTAAAAACTTGTTATGCTCCATATATTAGTCAAAGTTCTCTATCTAGGAGCAAGTCTCCATGAAATTCCATCCTTAATTACCAATGTTATTTTGTTGGAAGAATCCTGAATCAGATTATATTTCGAATCTTCCTTGACACTGTTATAGAATAGATAGCTGAGGATGTGGACCAAGGGAGATCGAATCACAAATTGCATGAAAGAGATTGAGTGGAAGCATGGAATCACGTTAAAAAAAAAGAGGGAGAGGCGTGAACAAGTCAGGAGATATCAAATGTGTCCTCACAAAAACAAGAAGGGAAGTTTTCACAAGCTTTTATGAAAGGGTGGTGTCTCTAACATACAACTTGAAGAGGTGGAGGAGAAGGTACAAAGCTCTCTTTCAAATTTTCATTCAATAACAATAGACTACAAACATCTCTTGAAATTTACCAGTCTGATTATAATAAGAAGGCCAAATTATGTCATTTACTAACTGCAACCGGCAGAAAAGGAGAAACTATCCAATGAAGGTTTTATTTCTTTTTCTTTCTTTTTTTGAAAAATATCCAACGAAGAAGTTGCTTACCCTTTCTAAAATGAAAAAGGAGAAACTAAAATGTGCCTCCCGTTCACCGTCGGATACCTCCTCAATGGAAATGGCAGTGGCCTCCCGGCCTCCAAATCTTGGAAGCTCATCGGGTCATTGTTGATGCTTCGGTGAGATCGACCTTCCTTTCTCCCTTGCTCGATCGATGCGATCGAGAAGAGGAGGAGACGGTGAAATTGGGGAATGGAGGAGATATAAAGAGAGGCGATTTTGGAGGGGGGAAAGGGTTGATGACGATGAGCAGAATCCGAAGAAGTATAGAAAGAGAAAGAAATGCAAGGGCCATTGAAAGATAGACAAAGAGGAAGGAACGGCAGGAGATGAAAAGGCGCTTCCATGGATGACATTAATCAATGAAACAATTTCATTTGGGATGGGAATGGAATTTCAGAATTTGATAGGAATAAAACGTTAAACGAATGTTTTTCAAGGATAGGTGCTTTTATAAGTAGTATACAATTTCAGAATTTGATAGGTATAAAACCGTCAAACAAATGTTTTTCAAGGATAGGTGCTTTTATTAGTGTATATATATATATATATATATATATATATATATATATATATATATATATATATATATATATATATATATATATATATATATATATAGTTAGGTGCTTTTATAAGTAGTACAAATAGATATAGATAATATAGATTGATAAAGTGTTTGTGATTTAATGTATTTTATTTAGTTATGCAAATGAGCGTACATCTCACTAGTTTTAACTGAAAGGAACACTTGCAAAGGCAGATTATACAAACATCCAAATTAAAAAAAATCATCAATCAATGACAAACAATCCATTCCCACCACAATCACTATCTTCAAAAACAAAAGGAAACAAAAACCCAACAAATCAATAAAAAAAGACCATCATTTCGCAAAAGGTTACTTCCCGCAAGGATCACCTCCTGCAGATCCCCCACCGCAGCCTGCCAAAAAAACCAAAAACCCACTTCAGATTTCACATAAAAAGCCAAACCCACCTCCCAGAATTGGAAAACAAGTCGACCCAGATGGATAGATTAATTCACAAGGACAAGCAAACGAAGAAATGACAACACTTTTATGTGGAAGAACCCATGAAACCCAACAAACAAAAAAAATTGAAACCCTAAAATTCGAGATCAAACCCTAAAATTAGAACCGCACAGATCAATAAACACTAAAAAAACACAACAGATTCAAAAAAAAAAAACCTCAGATCAAAACACAATCAAAGAAGAGAAGAGGTAGATATAGATCGAGAGAGAGACCTTGCAAGGCCTGAAAATGTAGCCGTTCTTCCTGATGGTCCCCGCCTGCTGCGGATAGGTCTTCGACGCCCCCGCCGACGAGGTGGTTCAACGAAGGCGACGAAGTAGTTCTGTGGAGGCAGCGAGGTTGCGGCGGTCTATCAGAGGTGGCGAGGCAGAGGAATGGAGGCGGCGACGCGGAGAGGCTGAGAAGGCAGTGTTGTTTGGATAGGGTGAAAAACAGAGATTGTTTGCGGCCTTGTTTCGCTGTGTTGGAGAAAAGAAGGAGAGAGAAACCCAAAAGTGTTTATTTGGTTTGGGCATTGGGTTCGGGCTTGATAGAAATTTGGGTTAGTATTTTGTTTCTGTATATACACCCTTTTTTTATATCAAAATATAAGCTTTTTTTTCCCTCTAAAGCATACAACAATACGGGTTATTGTAATACATGGTATAATGTCCCTTAAATTAACTCATTTTATTTTTATAAAAACTAATAAATTAATCTTGTTATAAGAATATAATCATTTATCTTTGACTAAAATTTAATATAACATATGCATCTTTTTTTTTTAAATAATAATTTTACTCTTGACTAAGGGTGTGTTTGAAATCACTTAATGAAAGTGATTTTGTTTTTAATTAAGTAAAAAGCTAAAAAGTATTGTCAAAGACATTTAAAAAAACTGACTTAATTAAAAAATTACTTTCAACTTTTAGTGTAAAAATGTTAATTTTTAAAAAATAAAAAAAATTTATTTTTTAAAAATTAAATATATTTAAATCACTTTATTCAAAACCTAATTTTCCAAATGGACCCTAAATTGACATATGACATTGTAACATTAAAATGAATCTCAAATCAAATATAAATATCAAATTAATTGATACAAGGAATAAGGACTGATGTTAGCACAAATCTAAGAAATAAGTGAAACATCAAAATATAATTCCATATAGTCAAACATAAAAAATTTTAAGCTACAAATTTTAATCATTTTTTTTTCACATATATATGAATATGGAACAGATTGAGACTAATATGATTTTTTTTTTTATATGTGGCATAGCATGTCACGGTATTGTAACCACAGTATAGTAACCGAAGCACTATATATGTTGAATAAATAAACTAATTAAGAAGATATTTATGCCACATATTAAAAAAAACTTTTAAAAACTTTTAATTTTCATTATTAAAAAAAAATACAAAAAGGAATCATGGTGCTGCCAAAATAGTATGGGTGTTTTTCAAATAGGGCATGATGGTGAATATAATAAAATCATGGGTTCTACTCATGCTAATAGAATCATTCATGAATATAATAAACCAACATAATATATATAAATTATAGAATAACATGTCATACTTATAATAACAGTGAATTCAATATGGATGTAAAGGCATGAGAGAATATTTTTGATGTAGATCATTAACAACCCACCGAATACAAACCTTTCTCTTTAACAAAGAGCTTCTCGTGCTGATAACGTGTTATAAACTAAGTAGAATACATACATACAAGTATACATAAACAAAGTACACAAGCGTATAAAAGAGAAGTAGAGAGAGATTCTTATTCACTATTTGTTGATTGGGGAATACATGAGAAACCTCTTTATTTATAAGGTGCATAGAGGAATCCCAAAGGTGGAGAGTTACAAGTCTATAGAGGTGAGAGGGGAATAGTGGGACAATAATAAGAGTGTTATAGAATAGAAGAGTGGGGGAGGTTATGGTTAGGAAGAGTGGTGGTTATCCACTGTATTCACAACAATTATCATATTCAAATTCAAATCCATATTTTGATTGTGTTACTGTCAAGAATGGAAATAACAAAAATAATAATGGCCATATGGAAGCACATAATGCACTCATTGTTTAAAGAGTTAAAATTTGTAGCCTATTAATATCTTTAAATAAAATAATTTCAAATTCAAATATGTAATGTCAATATGGTAACTTATTAAAGCAGATCATTATCATGTTTAAGATAAATCGACATCAAATAACACACCGGTATCAAATAATATTAGATATGATGAGTATTCAAACTTCCAAAATCAATTTTAATGGATCATTATCATTATAACTATTCGAATATCAATTTTAATGGACCATTATCATATTTCTGGATCGAATAGTTAATCAGAATAACTATTCGATCCAGAAATATCAGCAACTATTATCAGCAATCAGATTCGAAGAAATTAAGATAGATTAAAAAAATTAATTTAAAATTGATAAATTATAGAGAAATAAATTAATTTGCTTAAGAGATGATTGATATAATTTGAATTTGCTTTGATTTATGTGTAAATTAATATTGATGATACGTTGTTCAAAAAAAAATCTATATCTATAATATCTGATCTAAGTTTCAAATACAAAATTATTTTGTTTGGAATTATTTATGAATTTTATTTGAAATTATGTGTGCAATTTTGTAATCCAAATTTAATCATAAAAGACTTAATTGTATTTGTTATTAAATTATTATGATATAAGGCAATTTACGAATTGAAATATATGTTATTGATATTATAAAATCTACTATTATTTTTATTAAAGATATGATTTGAACACTTAATCTATTAATCTAAATAAAATAATTATCATAAATAAATAAGATTGAAAATAATTCGATCAAATTGATGTTAGTTTTTGAGAAATATTCTACAAATATTTTGTATGGTTAAAGGCTTACAAAGTAACAAACATCATAAAATGTGACTTAGTTTTTTTGAAGACAAAATAAAATAAAACTATTACCATTGATGGCAATTACATATGGTAGGAGGCGTTAGAAGGGATATATTAGTAATGTTTCATGTCTAGGTAATGTTAACCATATATTGGGTTACTTAGAGACATTGTAGGGATGTATTTGGATGTTTTTCAAAATAACACAGGGAGACGATGATTTTGAGATTTTATAAAGATTTTCTTTTGTAACTTCAAGAAAATTTCAAGGAGTTAGAATGATTTTTTTCCCATTATTAATTGTCCTATGGGCATCAAACGTAGGTTATATCTTAGTTTAATGAAAGGGGCAAAACACTACAATAATTAGGGAGGATTTTTTTTTTTTTTTTGTGTAAGGGAGAGAAGTTTGTATGCAGTGCAAAACACTACATCTAACTAGGAGGGTTATTTGCAATTTTTTGGAGGCCATATTTATCTGAATTTTAAATTTTTTTACACTTATTTCATTAACATAATTTTCACATAATTCACTACGCGTTTTGCACGTACATCAAACTAGTTTTTTCTTAAATAAAATAACATCCCACCTCCTGAAATCTCATCTCATCCTCCAATACCATTGATGACCATCGATATTTCACCAACAGAACTACTTTTTTATCACCGTGGAAACTTGTTGTGAGCCAAGCACCACCCCTATTCGGCTATCCCACAATTACAATGGGAGGAGTAGGGATGGCAATGGGATTGTCTCAGTATGGTACTCGATCCGACCCAATCGGTACCTGACCCGACTTAACCCGGTTGGGTCGGGTCAGGTTCAGATTTCGTACAAGTTTGGGAGGCGGGTTTCGGACGGGAAATCGGCTTACTTATAAAACCCGCCCCATTTGTAATTATTACTAATATTAAATATTTATTATAACAATTATAATTTATATATTTCATTTGTTTTTTTTATAAAAAAGAATAAATAAAGTCAAACGCTAATTGAAATTTAAAATCATATAAACGAACATGGGTTGTCATTGGTATTCCAAAAAAAAAAATTGAAACATTATGTTTGTCACTTGTTATGGAGATTGAAAGTTTATATTTCTTATTTTATTTATTATTATTTTAGATTTATTCTATAAGTATTTATTTTTACTTAAAATTTCAACTTTGATTAAATATTACATAAAAATATGTTTTAATATTTTTTTCCCAAACTTGTCTTAACCCAACCCGATATATCCCGATCCAACTGAACCCGACCTAAATGGGACGGGTCGGGGCATGTTCGAGTTTTTTATATGCTTGTTGGGATGGGTTTAGAATGTTTTAATTACTAAGATATGAGTATCTTTTTTAATTAGGAAATTTTACATTAAATACAAACTATATAAGCAGGAGTCACAAGAGAATTGCAGGACATTCACAATGATTTGGATCTGTTTTTTTGGTTTTCTTGTATTATCTAGTAAAGTCAATGGGAGAAACATGACTCTATCAAAAGAAGAAGACATTGAGATTGAAAGAAAACTACGAATCATAAACAAACCTCCTATCAAAACTTTACAGGTACATCAATTTAATTACACCATTGTTAATTATATGTATGTAAATTATTTATTTAATTTTTACTATTTTTTTGTCGTTTGAAAATGGTTGATCTATAGCTTGTAACCATCATCAAAATTTTGATAAACACGATGATCTAAGGAATTTAAAAAAAATATTGATTGAGAAATGATATGTCCAACCTTTTACTCATAGGGATAAGTTTTTTTTATTGAAAATGATATATCTAATCTTTTATTATCATTATTATTTTACTAAAAGGCTCCAAACATGAACAAGTTTACTTATATATCAAAAAAAGTTGCATACGTTTAAAACGAATGTCCAATTTTATTTATTGGTCAAATGTTGTTACCCTTTTTGTTAAAAAAAAAAAAAAATGTTGTTACCCTTTTATTTATAAATAATGGTTAATCAACGGAACATGATATGTCTAGTTTCGTGTTCAATTCTGTCCGTATCCTCTTCTTTTCTTAAAGATTGTGCATTTGTTATTGAAGTGCATCCTATTATAAACTTATAAATAGTGTATTTTTTAAAAAACATATATAGAAAAAATAATTTTCATACAAAGCAATGGCACAATGTATATTGTATTATGTATAAATGGTTAGGGACCATTTTTGAATTTCATACAGGACTGTAAAACAGATTGATTGTATCAACGCCTGCTTATATTTTCCTTACAAGAAATTTCACAATTTGCAGTTGTTATAGATTTATTAAGCATTAATTTTTATTTTTCCAGATTGGCAGCAATACATTCGATTGTATCGAAATACACAAACAACCAGCTTTCGATCACCCATTGCTCATCAACCACACTATCCAGGCACGTTCCTATTTTTACCATGAATATATATCTATAGATCAATTCATAATTTGATCATTCTTTGATGTATGATATGTATGATTCATGTAGAAATATTTGTTATGGCAGTTCTTATAAAAGTACTCTAAACCATTTGACAATTCAATAATGAATAAACTATGAGATTGTTTTTTTAAAATAAATAAATTAATCAGTAACTGTAACAACTGCTTTTTTGTGCTGTTGTTTAAAGTCTTAAGAATTAGTGGATGAAATTTATTGGATATTAGCATTTGAGAAATGAGAAATTAAGTTTAGGGGCTTGTTTGTATGGAGTCCGGATCCAGTCCGGACGGGATCCCGACTCGTGTGGATGTTGGATGGGCTTGGATAAGTATTTCTTAGAGACCCTTGGATATGTGTGAAAGGAATTTTCTGAAAATGAAATGGCAGCTTGGGTTGATGTGAGAGAGATTTTGATGGAGATGGGATCATAGAAGATGTTCACTAAATAAATTATTATGAAAATACCATAGAATTAAAGGTCTCAATCTCAATGCTTAGTTTTTAAAAATTTCCTTTATTTAAACCTTTAAATTAATAATTTTACTATTTTTAATCATTTTTAAATTTGAGATTTTTTTTTTCATATCTATGTATTTCTATAATCATTTAGAATCTCATAAAATAAAGTTTTCAAATTTTATTAGTAATTTTTAAATTTTTTATTAATATAAATAGGAGACTTGTAACCTAAGAAAAATAGTTTTTTTTTATTTATTTATCAATAATTGGGTTTTCTTCTTTGTAGATTTAAGAGTTTCTTGTGGATTTAGATGTTATGAGATCTTAATGTTGTTTTAATCTTTTTTTATAGTTTCATGCTGTGTTATGGGCCATTTGTAGACAAATTAATTAAATCATGTTATAATTTAGATCTGGTGTTTCTCTGATAGAATAGTTGTATTGCAGAATTGTTGTTCTTTTATATTCTTATTATTGGTGTTGGTGATCGTGGTGTACTCTTATGTTGTAAGAAAAAAAAAAGATTGGAGGAATTAGTGATGTCAGGGAAATTATCCAATTTTTTTGTTAGATTTTGGCATTTTCAAGGGTTACACAAATCAAACACTCATTGACTCACCTTTGAAGTACATACTGTAATATAAAATGAAGTATATACTGAGATATATTAGTTTATTTTTTTCATAATAAAAAAAAAATTATGTCATATATTATAATAGAAGCTTATATAGTATAATAGTGTAATATATATTACATTATAGTGATTTATAGACTGTAAAATAGGTTTATGTGTATTAACGCTTAATTTTTTTTACTATATAAAAGGTGATTTATTCTATCATTATTAATGAATAGTAACTATACCCAAACTCAGTCCTTTGATAGCATGGTGGTCAAATCAAATAATTTATTCATTTAAAATAATTATGGAAAATGTATATCTTAGTCCAGGCGTATCTAAATCATTCATTTACTGAGATTATTTACACGTCGAGAACGTGTGGGAGTACACGGCGGTACTAATTCGGGACTGCGGTGTTACGCTGGCAGGAGCCATGCTGCGGCTCGTTCTCCGGTGACGTCATTCCTATCATGGCGCGAAGAAGAAAGTGCGCGTCAATTTTCATCAACCATTTAGCTAATAGCGCAAATCAAAAAAATTAAAAAGATATAATATATATGTTCAATTTAAATATCACTGATCTCATCAACCATTCGACAGTTTCTCTATCAATGTTTTTTTAAAACAATCGACAGTTAGTCTATCAACATACTTTTATTTAATCTCATTAAATAGTCTTTTTGTCAACTGTTGTTTAAAACATTCGATAGTTTCTCTACCAACTTTCCTTTACAACTTTTAACATAATACCTGTCAACCTTCATTTACAACCTTCAACAGTATCTCTGTTAACCTTTACAACATTCGCCTTTAACAGTGTTGAATATAATATTTTTTCAAAAGAAAATTTAAAACACATTTGATTATGTTTAACATTAAATGTATATTAAAATTATCATTTGTTTATGATTTTGTGAGGATTATGATAATAGGTATATATAATTGTAAGATTTTAGAAAAACTCATGAATGAGGATTTTGAGATGGATGGAATTTTAAAAAAATGTCTATTTCATGTGGGATTTTGGTTTTAGAGAGTATGCAGGTTAAATTAATTGGTTTTGATTTTCTTCAATAACTTTGCATGCAAATGCAAGGAAGTTGAAAGAATTAGTTGCTGCTTGTGGTTTAAGTATTTTTATTAGTATTTATGTGGTGATTGTAATGTGAATGTTGAATATAACACAAATCTGTAGATATTTTGATACCGTCAAATGGGTAGTGGGTTAGTGATGTTCAATTTAAATTTATAAATGTTTTTTTGGTTGGTGTTATTAACCAAATGGTGTGTAGGGATAGATATGCGCAAGAAGAAACAACTTCTACTCTGTATTTTATCTTCCATTTGAAAGCACGTATAAAAAATAAGATTTTGAATAAACTGGTTTAAATATGTTTGATTTCTCGAAAGCGGATTTTTATCGCTTTTTGAAAATAAATTTTTTTATACTAAAAACTCAAAGTAACTTTTTAATTAAATCAACTTTTTAGAATACGTTTGACAATACTTTTTAGCTATTTTGGGCTTTTGTTCGCCTTGTGGAATTGGGGAAATGTAACAAACCTCTTGTGTATTACTCCTCCTTTTTCTTTTTTTCCATGTGCTCCTGTATGACACTGTAACTTACATCTCTATCAAGTTATATATGGACAGCTTTTTCTAACAAAAAAAAACAATCAAGAACCAAGAAAGCATGACATGTCGAAATCAGTTCAAATTAGAATCATGAAAAAGCATATATCTCATGCATTGAGTGGTGTTTTGGAATTTTTTGGGGATCGTACACATCGCATAACATAGAAATAAATGACATAAATTATAAGCTCGAATGGTCATGAACGTATTGAATAATTAAATTGTTCAACGTTGATTGAATCTAACCTGATCCCTTCTATAATGTAATCACAAGAATATTCTTTCTCCTGCAAACCCATATTTTATTTTATTGAATTAAATTTTATAAAAAAAATTCACATGATGTTTGTTTTTTAATTACTTATATACAGATGATGCCAAGTTCAATCCCGAAGATCACAAACCGCAAATTAACATCATCCACCATACCATCGGAAAGTAAACTTGAAAGAGAGATGTGTCCTCCAGAAACAGTTATCATTCGAAGAACAACTAAAAATGATTTAATAAATACTAGACACTTTTCTTCATTGTCAAGGGTGGCCCAAACTTCCTCTGATTCTTCGTGGACGCAATATGTAAGTTAATGTATTACAGTTATACATGATTTTTTTTTTTGTCCTCATGCACCCCATTCGTTTAATATATATATATATATATATATATATATATATTTGCAAGCTTATTGGTTTATCATTCAAAATTTAATTATGTTTCTTTTTTTTTATAGGTGGCCGAATTTAGGGCCCAGAAAGGCCCCTTTTACGGAGTAAAAGGATTCCCAGTTGTGTATGGGGTACCCGGGTTATCAGTTGACCAATCATCTTCAGTGTATGTTTATATCATGAGTGGTGTAGATGATGAATTAAATGCTATACAAGTTGGATGGGGTGTAAGTTTTTTAGATTCATATATTTCATGTATATATTTATTTTTAAGAAACACTTCTTTTTATCTGGGACATCCTTTCCAATGAGGATGAACAATACAAATCCTATTGAGAAGTTATATATATTCAACATTGAGTATGATACTTCGGTTTAACTAAACATTATAATTGACGAAGAAGTTTCATCACACACATAAAAGAAACATAGTTTTAATTTTCTTAATTTTCATATCTAATTTTCTTCGTTGTACTATAATTGTGTGTTCAGTATTCTCTGATTAACATTTCCTTCCATATCATTTATCAGGTTATTCCAGATCTATATGGAGATGATCAACCCCACTTAACCACAGTTTGGACTGTAAGCTCCTATCAATATTAATTTATGCTCCTTGTGATTGTATGTACACAACATAACATTATGACTTATTAATATAAGTTCTGTTACTCTAATCATAGGTGGATGGGTACAAAAATATAGGATGTGTGAACTTAGTATGTCCAGGTTTTGTGCAAGTTCATCGAAGCATCACACCTGGCATTACTCTCCATGAACTTTCAGTTTATAATGGAATACAATATGAGCTGCCAGTTGATATATCCAAGGTAAATCAAGTTTCTCTGACCAAAAAAATAATAATAATGCCTTGCAATAATAGTATATTATTCCATGAAAGGTGTCCTTCAACATCACATAATGTTTTTATTTTTTTCATTGTATGTGATAATCAGGATCGACAATCAGGAAATTGGTGGTTGAAGATCAACAATAATACTATAGGGTACTGGCCTAGCTCTTTATTTACAGGATTAGCTAATCATGGTGACATGGTAATTTGGGGAGGGTTGACTTCTTCACCTGTGAATGTTGCTAGTCCTCCAATGGGGAGTGGTCATTTTCAAGAAGAAGGATATAAAAAAGCATGTTCCTTTTCTGCGACCCAGTATATAAACGAATATAATGTATGGAAGAATCCAACCCAACTCAATTCAGTCCCATATGCTGATACACCCCAGTGCTACAATGTTGGCTTGCCTTTCAATACACCTCGTGGATTCACTTTCTTCTTTGGGGGTCCTGGAGGTTGTACAGGGTGATTGATAGATGATATTATTAATAAGTATGTCAATTTTGGCACACAAACTTATTGGATGTTTCTCTTATTTTGGATCATCTTTCTTTATGCAATTGTATAAGTTTATGCAGTTTATTAATTTAAATGAAAAATATTCAAAAATATTATCTAAGTATTAAAAATACTCAAATAAGTCATTATTAAAAATTCTACATAAAAAAAACTTTTTTTTTCAATTTCAAAAAGTAAAAGGACTTAACTACTTATGTTATTTACTGTTTCAACATCATCATACATATTTTAATTTTAATTTTTAACACTCCAATTAAAAAAAAATAATGTAATAAAAAAAATTATTTGTTTGTAAAGTTTATTATTAATTTTTGTATATCTAATACATCATTAAAAGTGAAATTGTTTTCAACGGGTTTTGTCATTGTTCAAGACCAACTTTTTCACTATGATGGGTGGCGGATTTTTGAGTTGGTTATGGGCATCTTCAATGCACGCGGTTAGACAAGGAGTGATATTCACGCGTCAACGAAGAACTATAGATTCCAGGGATTTTTAGTTTTAAGTTTCTACAGACCATCATATTTAGTGATCGTTCCCTCCTTTCTTCGTATTTAGGTTTTAGTCTCCAGATTTAAATGATAGTTCCTTTTTAGTTCCTGAGAGACCTATCCATAAATTATTTAATTTACTTTTTAGTCCCTGTGAGGGACCTATCCATGAATTATTTTTTAAATTGGGGGACTAAAACCTAAATACGAAGAAGAGAGGGATCGATCACTAAATATGATGGTTTGTGGGTAGGGCTGGTAAACGAGCCGAGCAGCTCGGGCTCGGCTCGGGCTCGGCTCGGTTAAAGCTCGCTCAGGCTCGTTCGATTAGACAAACGAGCCAAGCTTGAACAATTTTTAAAGCTCGGTTTGTAAACGAGCCGAGCCGGAGCCGAGCCCGAGCCGAGTCCGAGCCTAGACGAGCTCGTTTACTTAACTGAAAAAAGGTTAACGAGCCGAGCCCGAGCCCGAACTTATGTTACTTTCACATGTATAAGGTGTTGTGATTTATGAAATGTGACTTCTCAAATGCTAAACAAGATTTTTTTTTAGCTAAACGAGCCCGAGCCGAGCTTTGATTCGAGCTTCAGCTTGGCTTGTTTAACAAACGAGCCCAACGAGCTTTAACCGAACTTTTCACGAGCCCAACGAGCTGAGCTTGAACACAAAATGAAGCTCGTTCCCGAGCCGAGCCGAGCCCGAGCCGAGCCTGATACTAAACGAGCCAAGCCTGAGCAGGTCAAAGCTCGACTCGTTCGGCTCGTTTACCACCCCTATTTGTGGGGACTTAAAACTAAAAATCCCTAGATTCTACTATCCATCTCATTAATCACCCGGGCCCTGGACCAATACAGGTACAAGAGATATTGCAATGCATCCGGAGTTGGAGGGTCATACGTGATAGTGTGATACGACCATAGAATGATCTAATTGCGGTTGTTAATCAGATCATATGTGCTTATCAGCCATTTCATAAAGAAATTTGCAAAGATAGTAGCTAGTGCATACATGATGTTAACGTATATGCAGAATTATTTAATGCTAAATTTGTCAATCTACGCTACAGATAAATCAACTTTTGTCAACTTTTCCAGTAAAACCTCAATTTACTCTCATCAAAATAACAAATTTGCTTCTTTTCTTTCACCAGAGCTTCAGAAACTTCAAAAACAACAGATATCCATCTAAGCTTCTCCAAAAGGGTTTTGTCTTATCAACTTTTCCAACCAAAAACACACCGACCCACCAAAGAAAACAAGAACAAAAAAAAAGCTATTTTTATAGATAGAGAGAGAAAGAGAACCTTCGACGAAGAGCTTTGAATCGATCCCCCTAGAGAGGAGAGAAGGGAACGAGAGAGACCTCTCATCACCCCCGCCATTGAAAGAACTCACTCTGTGTGTCGGAGAGGTCACACAATCGGAACATAACGTGGAAGGGTTTCGGGGGTTTTGGTGGACCTTTCTATTTAATGGGTTGATTTGATTGGTTTTTCAAATCAACGGCTGAGAAATTATGGACTTTCTTCATTATTTCACGCAAAATTGGCACCTCTGTTTCTCTTCGCTTCCTTCTTGAGTCTCCTCCCCAGATCGAGTCATCACTTCGACCCAATATTCTAAATTTGTGATCTTTTTTTCTTCCTTCATTAGCGACGAAGTTGGAAGCAGAGAAGCACGTCCAACACATTATGTCCGTCGAAAAGGTTTGTATTTTTGAACTTGGGTTCTGTTTTTTCAGAGAACCCATCATTTATAATGTCTGATCGACTGGGGTTTTTCAGAGAACCCATCATTTATAATGTCTGATCGACTGGGGTTGTTGTCGAAAATCAGAGGAGCAACGATTTGGAACCGTTGGTGATGGACCACCTGAAACTGAACGGCGCATATTGGGGGCTGACCACGCTTTACCTCCTCGGGAGGCTGGACTCCATCGACCAGGACGCCATAATCGATTGGGTGTTGCAGTGCCAACACGAGTCGGGTTCGTGCCAAAGCTCGTATTTTTTTCTTTTTTGAAGAAATTAAAATGACCCGCCAACGTATTATCATGATTTTTCATTGGGTTTTCCATGCTTTGATCATAACTCATCTGGTAGAGACATGTTTGAGGTATCTGATCCATTGTCATCGATAGAAAAGGATAATATAGGCCCCGTTTGGAACCAATTGTTAAACTGATTCTAGAAAATCCAGTTTTCAGAGAACTGATTCTAATAAAATTGATGTTTTTAAATTATAGGTTTTGGTTTTCAATATTGGTTGTTATGTGTTAAAACTTAAAAGTCAACAAACACAGCTTTTATGAAAAAAGCTGTTTGAGAGAAGCTTTATTGAAAATGTTGTTTTTGAAAATTGGTTCCAAATGTAAATATTTTGTTGTCAAATGAACATTTTGGTTTCTTAAAAAAAAAGTGAAAATATTGGAAATGTTTTATTAGTAAGCTTATTATGGTGAGCATTGTTATTGCTGAAGAGGTGATGATTTCATGCAAAGGTATGCTGTGCTATGCAACTTAAAGGACACCTTTGGCATTCAGTTCTTTGTTTTTTTCCGATATCCTTCAGGTTTAGAAGTGAGAATTACATTGGAAAAATGGATTTTAAAAGGATTTCCATGAATTAAATGTGTGCAACAAGCATGTTGAGTTGTGGTTTTTATTTGTGCAGGTGGATTTGCTGGTAATGTGGGGCATGATCCCCATATCTTGTACACGCTTACCGCCGTACAAATTTTGGCGCTTTTTGACAGGATGGATGTTCTTGATGTTGACAAATTGTGTAACTGTATCCTTTTATTGGGAGGTTTGGGCTCAGGTTCTCGTTGAATATGTTATGTTCATTCTCTTGTTTATTAGAACAAATCTCAAGTTTTAAGCTTAATGGAGACACAAAAGTCTTGGGTTTTATATTACTTATTGTGAGGGACATGGAAATTCTGCTAACACAAGCCTGCCAACATAGTAGATCTATGTTATTGTATAAAAATACTTGTGTGCATGAGGAATTACTGGCAGCATGTTCTAAGATTTTTTTTTTTTGTTGTTGTTGGATATTCCATCATGGGTAATTTTTTGGTAAAAACTGCAAGATATCATTGTGTATATGGTTTACCATTTACATAGGATGATCATTTTGAATCATCTGATAGTTTGACAGGCAAATGTGTCATGTTATGTAACATATTCTTGATTGATCATGAGTCACATGGACATTTGATGTTTTGATATTGTGTTATTACCTCATACAGGCTCAATATCATGGATTGTGTAAGCATTTCTATGCATTACCTGTGCAATGGTCTCCTGCACATTGCTCTGTGCCTCAGATGTCAATCCTTTCTGCAATACTTATAAATTGGTACTCATTGAACTTCTTTATTGAACTTCATTGAAAACATACTACTAGCTTCGATTAAAATTTACAATGGTAAACATATACAAGAATAGGCATCCAGGTTTATGATGTAACCTTCATTTCCCACACATAAGAAAACCTAAGGACTGGGAACCTTCTTTTCCTTTTCTTGTACCTTCTCATTCTTTGTCATGATCTTTATATAAAATATTTTAAAGATGGCAGCTAAGGATTGATCAGGTACTTCATTTATGATGTGTCATTGACAAATTAGAGGTTTTTGTAAATCAGAACAATGTTTATTTAGAAATATATCAGAATGATTTATCGTATGTGACATATTTTTTTTGTAAATCGGAATGATTTGATGTATGTAACTCCTTTTTGTTCACAAAATAGAAAAAAATAATATGCTGGATTATCGTGTCATTTCACTTTGACATAGAGATCAATATTTTTTATTTCCTGACTTTGTTTTGCTTCACATCAAGATCAGATGTTTCTGGACTGCATAATGAGGACGGATCTTTCTCAGGTGACATGTGGGGTGAAATTGATACCCAGCATATCATCATTTTATACTCCTTTGTTGGATTTGGTATATAATAAAAGCATTTGAATCAATTTATCTTAAATTAATGTTATTCATTTTTTGTTTTCTTGCAGGTTTTCGTATTGTGCAATGTGTTGTCTTGCATTACCACATCGCTTGGACAAAATTAATGTCAAAGAGGCTGTGAATTATATAGTCAGGTGCAAAAATTTGGATGGTGGATTTGGATGTACTCCTGGAGCAGAATCTCACGCCGGACAAAGTGTGGCTTCCATTTACACTATTTCTTTAATGAACATTAAAATATTTTGTTCTTTTATTAGTACTCTAGTTTGTTATATAAATGCTTGCATTACCCAGAGACATTATCTGACTCTGCATTTCAAAACTACAGTTTTCTGTTGTGTTGGTGCGCTCGCTATAACGGGACATCTAAGCTATATCAGCAAGGACCTTCTAGGATGGTGGCTATGTGAGCGACAGGTCAAGTCTGGTGGTCTGAATGGATGACCCGAAAAGCTTCCTGATGTGAGCTCTCCCTGGACTTTGACTCCATCGATTTATTCTGTATCTCAAGCCCAAAATGTTATGCACCTATATAATTGTACGTAAAGACTCGCATACAGTTTCTACATGCTCTAAATTTTTTATTTTTTTGAAAGTGTACTTCAAAACATTTATCTTCATAAAAAAAAAAAAGTATATACTCCAATGAATTGTTTATACTTACAAATTTTTTTAAAAAATTACATGTTTTATTTAATGAAGTATATATCTTATCAGTGAAATGGGGCTGCACGTGGAGAACTGCCAGCTTCAAAATGTTCTCGTAAGTTTTATAAAGTGTTTAGAAGTGTAATATTGATATTGTTGTTATTAAGGACACTAGCGGGGGGATCTCAGACAGACCAGATGATGCTTTTGACGTTTACCATACTTATTTCAGCATCGCAGGTAACCACCACCTGCACCCATGCCAACATATACATGCATGAAATATGAATCATCAATTATATTTTATAGTAACTTATGTTCATCTGTTGATTTACAGTTCTCTCCCTTTTGGAGTATTCAGGGCTGAAGGCCACTGATCCTGCGTATGCGTTGCCCGTTGATGTGGTTGATAGGATTTTCATCAAGGAAACAAAAACAAGATAGAGTTGCTTATATACATGATATTGGCTATCATTTACAAGAACATTATGCAGTCTTAGTAAGAGATGAGAGGGTTAAGGATTTTCCCGCGGGGAGTTGTCACATTGTTTGAGGAACCCTAGATGTTGTAAAGGATCGTCAACAACATGGTTTTAGTGCTGATGATGCCATGTGAATTACTAGAAACATGTGAACCGTATGGCTAACCTTATAACGAAAGTTTCATAAGGGGAGTGGAGAGTGTATGGCTGACTCTATAATGAAAGTTTGGTAAGGGGACTGGAGCTGGCTACCATTGAGATAAAAGATCTTCTTTCTAAAGAGATTCGATTCGAAACTATTATATGTTAAGATCCTATAAAGGAGAGACAATGAAGAAAGAGTATCTTTTCTTTTTCTCTTATAAAATCCAAAGCAAGTGGATGTTTGGATGCTTTAGTTTATTTTTAAAATTTGTTTCTCTTTTCAATGAGTAGAGGACACTGTCACATATTGAAATATCTTAACAAATTATGTTTGCGAACCAATGAGGAGACCTCTCTCCATCAAAATGAAGATCAAGAACAAGTGGGCAAGAAAAACCCCATTTTAGATTACTTGAAAGGGAAGAACCAAACGAATTATATATATATATAATAATGTTAGACTATAATACAAGGTAATTTAATAGCTTATTAATTAATTAAAGATCAATAAAAAAAAGTGGCCAGGAGTTAAGCATTGCGGGTTGGACCAAACGAATTATATATATATAATAATGTTAGACTATAATACAAGGTAATTTAATAGCTTATTAATTAATTAAGGATCAATAAAAAAAAGTGGCCAGGAGTTAAGCATTGCGGGTTGGATCTGTCTAGATTTTTTGTCGCTTGGCGTTGGTGTTGGTCGATTTAAGTCAATGAAAATCTTAAGACATTTAATTAAATTCTTGTTGTATTATTTAAATTTTTTGATCTAATTATCAAACATCTTGGGAACTCGTGATCCCCTTTCAACAACTCTGCGTCAATACTGCAAATGGAAGCAATCCATTTTCTTTTTTTTTTTTCAAAAACTTCATTTCATTAATCCTTCACAAGTGCAGGTGGAAGTCACACAGTGCTTGATGCTTCAATTAATTCCCCCACCCATTACTGGTAAGGCTTTTGTACAGTGTTTATGTCACTTGTCATATTAAGGATGACAACATGGTTTGACCTAGGTTTATTATTAAAGCAGTGCATGCATTCACCAAGAAAGTACACACTCCAATGAAATGAATGTAATCTTTTTTACATTTCTTTAGGCGATTTCCTACCGAGTTAGAACCCACGGACGATTCAAGTATATGAATTCCTGAAAAAGAAAGGGCATCTTCATTTCAGGTGATCCTTGCAAAAAAAATTTACCTAGCATTCTTTCAAGATCCTCCATAGTGTATCTGATGTACTTCTGAGAGTTCTGGCAATTCTCAATCATATGCTTGAATCACAAAGTTCAGACCCCCAAGCTAATGATAGTGAATAGTTCAAACACTTGGGCTAATGTTGTGAATAGAACAAAAGCATGTAATATAAGCATGTGAAACATACCAAAACCATTTATGGAAGCTTTGATGTGTAGACGTACGAATTTCAAGGACTCAAACCGTCCATTGAGATTGTATTTGATGGAGTTCCTCAAATTGCATATTGAATAAATTGAACCTGAGCACAAGAAAAAAATGGTTTATTTTCATGATCACTTCTCATTGTTCAACCTTAATTAAAAAAAAAGAAAAAACTGTTATTGTGTTCTTTAGTTTATCAACAGTGGAACGATCTCCCCTGCCATGTTTGATCGGTGTTGCCTGTCATACCTGATGAATCACATGCCCCAACAAACTCTGGGAGACGCAATGCAAGCGCAGGTCATCTCTTTCGAATGGTCCACTGTATTTATTAGAAAATATCATTCATTTTATTAATAATTGTTTTAATTTTTTATATATATGAATCAATACAATTTATTAGAAAATATCATTCATTTTATAAAAGAACAAATGTTATTGTAAGTACTATGGTTAGAATTGGAAACATATCTGAACTTCAAAGATGGTTGGCGATGAAGGCCCCCGATCATGGTGGATGATCCTATTTGTTTCTATTATTTATGGATGAATATATTGATATGGTTCGGGTTAGATTTTTTTTTATTTATTCAGTTGAATTATCTACTGTTTTTGTTTTAAAAGGGAGAGATGAGAAGAGGGGGGTGAAGCAACCAGAAGTGAATTTAAACCTAGTGAACCCAATGGTTCCATTCATAACAGATGGCATGGCACCATCCATTTTATGGGTTCAAAGTTCTTAAAATCAAAGTGAAAAACAAGTTGCGGTAGAAATTTCCATTCATAAGGATTTGAAGCATATGAGGTTTTATAATTTCTCCAACAAATACATATTGCACAACAACAAATTAATATCCTAATTAACAAAATTAATGGAAATTTATCAAATCATGGGATTTTGGTGAATGGGTGCATTTATTCCCCCAGGTACCTCCCCATCCCCACCAAAAAAAAAAAAAAAATTATTCTTTTCATTATGCTATAATTTCAACAAACCCTACATCTTACACTATACATCAAAATGAAGTCATGCAAATGCATGCATCATATCCTTCTCTCTTCCATGATCCTCCTATGTGCATCACCTACATCTCTCTTTTGTTACACATAATCCATTTAGAAAACCTCTCATGCACTTGTAACGTTTTACATACCCCTGTCCTACCACTTTTTTTACACTTTTATTTATTTATTTATTTATTTTTAGTATTAAAGACAAGCTATAACCTACAAGTCCCATGACAACGGGCCCACAGGAGGCTATTGCTCATGAAATCAAGCCCAGTCCGGTGTCCCCACTTTTTATATTAAAGACGAGGTTCCAACCTCCCAACTCTAAGAGCATCTTCAATTCAAACCTTTAAATATAAAGAAAATTTATTTTTAGAGGATGTTGTACTCTAACTATCACTCTCTATTTTTTCTTATTATTTTTTAAATTATATAATTTTATATGAAAACTCATTAATAAATATTATTATTATTAATTTATTTATATAAAAATTATAACATTGAAAAGATCTCACTTTAAACTTTAAAATGAGTCTAATATTGAATGGTTTTAAAGTTATTTTTAAATTAATAATTTTTTAATTAAATAAATAGAATAATTATTGAATAATCAAATGTATAAGGATTTATTTAAAATCAATTCTAAAATAATTTAATATTAGTCGCATTTTGAAGGTCTTGATGAGATCTTTCCAACTGTAATACTTTTATTAAAAATGGATTGACAGATCTAAATATACATTAGATTGAATTAATTAATGTATAAATTAAAAAATGAAAAATGGGATTTGAAGGTGGCCTCCAAACTGGTCCATTTAGAAACACGTTTAAAAAATAAGATTTTGAATAAAATAATTTAAATATACTTCATTCATGAAAAACACAATTTTTACGCTTTTTAAAGAACAAGCCTTTTGTATTATAAACTATAAATAACTTTTTAATTAAATCTATTTTTATAATGCGTTTGACAGTACTTTTTAACTTTCTATTTAATTAAAAATAAAATCACTTTATTTAAATACCACCAAGCGAGCAAAGCCATGCGGAACCACTTTTACCCTCGACACAAACCTCTTCAGCTCTCCTGCACATGCATTGCCTCACCATATCAATGAAACAAACAAACAAAAAAAAAAGGTTTAAAAGTGTCCGGATTCTCCTCTCTGCTTTTTTCTTACTACCGCATCTTCTCACTTAAATGGCTCTTTATGGACGCATGATTATTTTTTTTACTAGATAATTATTAAATCTTGTTTTAAATAAAAAAAATCAATATTTTATTATTGTTGTTATTGTTGGTGATAAAAAAAAAATAGTATACAGCCCAAGAGAGAGTAAAATAAGATCATCTCTAGCTCTGACTTAAATCTTTATTTAAATATCATTAAAATTTTAAGTAAAGGTTTCATTAGATACGATGGTCTCTAAGTATCAATTGATTTGTGTTTTACTTGAATCTTTTACAAAATATAGAGTTTAAAATAAATAGCAATTGAAAATTTAGATAAATGTTTGAGTCTCTTTTAATTTGATTTGTGTAAAAATTTAATTAAAAGTTTGATTTGACAATGACATGTACATGATTTGAAATCTAGAATTTTAGTTGATTTTTACTCAAATTATATATATTTCAAGTATTGGAATGAAAATTATTTGAATAATAGTTGTTGCTGTATAATAGTTGTGTAGATGATTTAGTATACTTCATTAATATATTAATCAAACATTAAAAATTTGGGACTTATTTCACCGGAAACATTGTTTTATCAATAAAAAAGAGGAGAATACCAAAAACAAAATCAAAGAAGAGGTGGGGTGATAGAAAAGGAATCATAAAAATGTGTCAGGAAAATAAAAATAAAAATGTGTCATAAACATCATGTGAATCTTAAAAAATGTGTCAGAAAAATTAAAAAGCATCATCAATGGAGTCATGACCGTCCGATTAAAATGAAAATGATGTGAAAACAAATCCACGCATGAAAAAGTAGAGGTGTTAAATTCAAAACAAGGGGTGGGGGAATGATTCTTTGGAGGGTTATATAAGCAAGGTTTGAGTGTATTATCTTCACTATGGGAGTTCTATGTAGAGTTCTCTTGTGGGTGGAAAGGAAAAGAAGTGTGAGATTTTTTCTTTCCATTCTCTTTTTCACATCTCCCTCCCTCCCTCGTATTCCAACCCCCTTTAAACATTAGTATATCCAACCCATGCTCCTCAGCGCATTCCAACCATGCTTCTTGTTAGTGTTAGGCCCATTTTCAATGATCCATTCTTTGATTGATCAAAAATTGAGTATTCTTTTTTCTCTTCCTAACACTTTAGTCCCACATCGATTAAAATCACTTCATTGTTTCACCTTATACATAGAGTTAAACTATTCCACTGTTGAGACTTGTTGGACCAAACCCCTACGGGCGCGCACAAGGCTCAACCCACCGTCGTCTCCACCATCACTGCCACCTCCGCCCTCCTCGTTGCCGCCCCCATCGCCGCTGCCCTCCCTGTTGCCACCCCCATCGCCGATGCCCTCCCCGTTGTCGCCGCCGCCGCCCTCCCCGTCGCCGCTGCTCTCTCCCATCTCTAGGTCCACTGAAGGATGTCGAACCAGCCGCGGATATCGACAGGAGAGATAACTTAGCAAAGCAGCGATTGCTAAAAAAATGATCGTAACTACTATACCCATTATCTTCACATTCATCGGGACGCGCATAAAACCGGGTGCAGATCCTTGAGCTCTTGATGGAAAAAATTTGGACTTGGCGAAGGAGAATCAGGCGAGGTGCTTGCGGCGCTCAATGTGGTGCGCGATGAGATCCTTTTCAAACCTTCCATCTCTTCTCCCTCCCCCTACAAAATTTCATTAGCCATTACAACCTTCCATCAGTGATCCCACAGGTTTGATTACACGTATTAACAATTAATAAAACGTGTTTTGTACCAGCATACAAATCAATATGACCCATACTATGATAAAAACAATAAAAACCACGTTGCATATAGTGTGTAGTAGATTCACGTACAATTTTTGTGGTATAACATGTTTATTTTTTCATATATGCCCCTCAAAATTTTTAATATTATCAAAATACCCCTCATACAACTCTATTATCACAAATATATCTCAAAATGGTAAAAAAAAAATCACAGCAAAAAATTGAAGGGAAAAATCCATATAACCCCCTCTAACTACCAAATAGCCATATAACCCCTTGACTTTTTTTGAAATCCACATAACCCTCTGCAAACACATATGTAAATCCAAAAAGGCTCCTGAGATAAAATTATTTTAATAGATTGAGAATATTCTTTTAATATTCTATTAGCTTAACCCATGACAAAATACAGAATGCTATTAACCCCCTACACACATAATATAAAATTCTCCCTTCTTCTCACTCATTTTTTCTATCAATGAAGCACTCCATAAATCACTCTCTCCCTTGATGTTTTGAATATACATCTTTTTATGTTGGTGCTTTGAATATACTCTATAAAGGAAAAATTAAGTATATTCGTATTGAAAAATTACCAAAAAACCAAATCTACAAATCACAAAAATCAGTTTGAAGGGCTTCATGGGTACATAAACAGTGGGTTCTTCATAGAAATCACAAAAGAAAAAAAAATTGCAAAAAAAACACAAAAATAATGCAGTTGCATTAGAATCCAAATCCACAAATCCAAATGTACTTAAAAATGAGGTGCTTCACAGATTGGATCATACATAAATCAAGCAAAACCAAACAAATCACAAAAATGAAACCATTTGTTCCCGACCTTGATTGAGCTTCTGAGGTCGATTCCCTTCCTCTAGATTCAGGTCCAGCTCCCGTTCCAGCTGTTGGAAACAAATACTTCATGTTTGAAGTCACAAACAAATCATAGGATCTCATCTTGATAGGGATGGAAGAAAACAAGATTCCATGATATGGAGACATACCTCTTGGGTTCAGATTTTTAAGAACACTTGATCACCTTCACTGATCTTGCTTCAATGGTGGAACTTCCTCTATCCACTCTTTAGTTGCACCTGGAGAAGAAGAACTCAAAAAGAAAAAAACACACAAGGCACCCCTAATTTTGGTTTCATGATGCCTTTAAGTGTAACAAACACTTATAAAAGAGCTTCTCCAACCCATCGCCGAAACTGGAAAATGGAGTTTGTTTGGCCTCCAACCGCCCTCTATAAATAGAGGTTCTCAATTGAGACTCATATTTGGAGGCTCGCTCACAGTGATCCTCCAGTTACGGCGACTTGTTATTTTTGTTTTTTTTAAAAAATGTTTGATATCTTCTACTACGTAATTTTAATTTTATAAGATTGATACAATTGAATAGATGTCGTCAATACGCTTTAAATGAATATAATATTGAATATGTTTAAAAATGTTATATATTTAATAATATTTTTTATATCATCTATTCTAATTGAAACTGATAGTACAATAAAAGAAAGTACATGAAAAATTAAATAAAGCACAACAATGAAACACAACAACATCTAAATCCATCTGAGAAGTTTACTGATCACTTGGTCCAAAACTAATAATATTTATTTCTACCCATGTTAAATTTTGTAAATAAGTCTCAATTATGTGTTCTATATAAAAAAATAAGAGAGTGATTATAAATTAAAATTCTATATAAAAATAATATAAAAAATAGAATAAAGAGGAAAATAGATATTGTGGTTGGAGTTGATAAATGAATAGTAAGATTCTAAACTCATTTTTTTATTTTTTTAATGTTTTTTGAGCCTCTATTTTAGATATCTCCATCGGAGATGCTCTAATTTGTTCATGTATTATAATTTAGGGGAAAATCCATATAACCCCCTGTAAACTGACTGAAATTCATGTAATTCCCTGAAAACACTTAGTAAATCCAAATAACCCCCAGAATCAAATTTACATTTACAGATGATGAATATTTTGTGAATATTATGTTTGATTAGCCCTAATAGAAAACATAGTATACTAAAAAAAACCCTACAATGTGTTAAAAATGTAAAAAAATTTCTATAAATAACAATTTTACCCATTCAGACAAGGTTTTATAATATATCCATAGAGAGTAAGATCATCATTTTCATAGAATTTTTCACATTTTTAACACATTGTAATGTTTTTTAGTATATTGTGTTTTCAGTAAAGGTTAACCAAATGAAATATTCACAAAATATTTATCATCTATTAACAAAAATTTCATTCAGAGGGTTATTTAGATTTACTAAGTGTTTTCAAGGGGTATATGAATTTTAAGAAAAGGCGTAGGGTTATATAAATTTCAATGAGATTTCAAGGGGTGGAAGGGATGTCCACTTAAATGTGTGTTAGCCTATGTAGTGGTAATTCCAAATAAATGCCACATTGTTATCCATCACAGATGATCTCATCCAGAGATTTGAATTGGATTCCTTATCTGTTAATCTCTTCAGTTTTTTAATAATACCTCACCAGTTTGCTCTCAAAATCTCAAAATGTCCACAAGAATGTCATTTCAATTCTTAATTACGCTAAAAAAACTAGATATTATTAATTTTCTCCCTTTTCTTCGCTGAAATTTACTGGATATATATGTTTCTAAATGATCACTTGATTATAATCTTAAACAAAATTCATCACAAGCTAATTTTCATGGACATGTTTCTTTGCATTTTAATATATTTTGTTCAATATAAATTAGTGACATGGATAGTTCAAAAATATCTTTGCATTTTCAAGTTGTTTTTTTTTTTTTTTTTGGTCTCCGAGGCGGTGAAAATTTATCTTCAGTCCCTCTAGTTAGATGCTATTCAAAAATATCGAAAATGTCCCGTCCAATTATTTTAGTATACTGTTAATCCTCTTCAATACATTGTTATCTCCAGTACACTGTTAACACTCTCTAATACATTGTTAACCTGCGCATAAAATACCCCCACCAAATTATTTCAGTACACTATAAATACTCCCCAGAATATTGTTAAGTATCTCCAATATACTATTAACACTCTGCAATACATTGTTAACCTTTACATAATTGGGCGATGACATTTTCAATATTTTTTAACAACATCTGGCTGAAGAGACCTAAAAATAATTTTTCAAGGCCTTTGTGACCTAAAAAAAAACTTAAAAAGCTCCAAGACCTAAAAATAATATATGCATAATAACAGAGACCCCTAATTAATTTACTCTATTATTTTTTACCCTCTGATACAAAAGCAGGGTCTCTCATTAGTCATTACAGAGCTTAAGTGGTTCACAAAACGGCATTTGTTGCAAATGTGAGTGCAACAGCATCAATAAATTTATGACCCAAATATCTCTAGATTCCTCATTTAGTTCCAACCACTGCATGTGCTCTATTGATTCTTCTATTTATATTGATCTAGCTTGCATAGTAATTTCAGCACCACATTGTCTGGTTCAATCTGGATGTCTTTCACAACTCCCCAATATGGCGATGCTGGGATTTGCCGCAGAAGAAGAGACGACGAAGCCGGCCGTGGAGAAGAAGAGGAGATTAAGAGGAACAGAGAGACCCGCAGAGAGAGCCCGCGAAGAAGAGGAGGTGAAGACGCTGTGGTTTGAGTTTTGCATTACTAGCGATGGTGAAAGGGCATACAATACAAGCAATTAATATGAAACTGCTTGCAGATGAAAGTAAAATGAATTGACCTACTTAATATTTTCTGCTAAAGACCTTTGGGGGTGTGTTTTGCATGACTTAGTTCTATACTATATGCTTCTTAATAAATGCACATTTAGTGCAAGCACTCGTTCCATTTTGTTCATTAGAGTTGAATTCTTTTATACTCATGTACCTTTTATAGATATCTTTCTGGGGCTTTCAAAAATAATGTCTAACAAGCACCTATTCTAGAGAAATTATTTTATCTACCCTACTTTTCTTTCAAGGTGCTTGGAAATATTTTTCTGGAAAGATGTTGCTGTGCCTTTGAATAGAATAATAATTTGATTTTCACATCCCTTGTTTATATTAAACTGTTTATTTTTTATGTAATTTGGAGACTGCTCAAAACCAACTGTAAACTTCCTGAAATGATGTCTTTACAACCATCTATCTTGAAGAAATTATTTCCTCTTCCACACGCATACTTTTTAAGGTCTCTGGAGATATTTCCCTTGGAAGATGCTGTTGTTATTTTTAAATAGGATAATAATTTAATTTTTACATCCCCTCATATATAATAAATTATGAGTTCCTGAAACCAGCCATTGCTTAGGACTAGCAACTAGCAAAATATTAGTGTAGCAGTTGAAAAATGATTTTCTGTTCCTCTAATTAGTATTTCTTGAACATTTGTTTGCTTACATCCACTGTATGATGTTCCTCTAAAATACCATTGAAAATTTTCATCACCATCAAACACGTACAAAAGCTTTGATTTTCTAACTGAACCTGTGTGTAGTAATCAATTGTTGTTGTGAAGTCTTTGCCTCTGATAGCAGAGTCACCATGTTTTTTAGAATTCAGTCTCCTGCATCTGGTCTGTCCACATTTGAAAAGAGAGCTGCAAGAGTATCTGGATATACAACATAAGTCATACTTCGGTTTTTCTGTTTAGGTTAGGTTAAGGGGTGGTTGGGTTAAGATTGTACATTCATTTATTTGAGTAAGGTTTAAATGTGATTTAAATGCGGTGGACCTTTAATTTTTTAGGGGAGGATCTCAACCACATATTCGATGGGTTTTTGGGCGTCCGCATTTTTTGTTTTCAGGGACGTCCGCCTGAGAGTGGCTCTGTATATCCAATTACTAGATAGGTTAGAGAAGATATATAAATGATAAATTAAAAAAAATTATTAGATTTTTTTTTAGAAGTAAAAATGGAGAAGTTAGAGAAGATAAATGATGCTTTGTAGTAGTAGTAGTAGTAATAAAGTAATAATAAACTTTTTAGATAATTTTTTTAGATATTTTTGTATAATAAAATACATACTTTTATTATGACATGTAATCAAATAATTATTTTGGATGAAGAACATGTGTGAAATTAGGGTTGAATAAGCCCTAAAAAACATGTTAGTATGCAAAGAATTAGATGTGTACAGTTATATTAGAATATGTAAGAATAAGTTAGTATTAATATTCAGTGTATAACCAGGGGCGGTTTCACCTTTGTTGAGGTGGGGTGAATTGACCCCATCAATTTTTTCTAAAAAACAAACTAACCACCTTTGATGAGGTGGGGCCATTCATATGCTCATTTATATGATCATATCAGGAGACCCATTTATACAATCATATCCCATCAATTTTTTGTTTTTTAAAGAAAAATGATGTGTCCAACTCCAATCGCAGTCCAAACTGATTTTTTTAATCATATATTATTCAATTAAAGTATATGTAGTTATATAAAATAAAATATATACTGAGATACATTAGTGTATTTTTTTTCAAATTGAAAAAATGATAAAAAAAAAAATTACATCATACGCTATGATAGAATTCCATACACTATGATAACGCAGTATATACTACGTTATCATGGTGTATAGAGCTGCAAAACGAACTAAATGTATCAGCGCTCAAAAAACAAACCAATTTTTAAGTGATGTGGCCATTCAAGAGGCCCATTTTTACAACCATATGAAAATCACATGGACCCATTAAAAAACTATGTGATAAGAATAGATTTTTTAAAAAATTTGTAAAATTTATTTTTTTAATGACACCATTTATAAAAATTCTTGAAGCTGCCACTAAGTATAATTATATTAAAATATATAATAATAAATTGGTATTCATATTTTTAATAGTCTTCCATGAAATTCCATTATTCCACTCAATTTTATTTTACTAATATAATAATATCACATGTCACCATCATTTTTGAAACATAGAGATCACATCATATTTACCTGCATCATTAACCACCCCAACAACTCATCCAATTTACACTCCTATGGATGGTACTAAAAATGGCATTTGCACTGGTTTTTTTTTTTTTTTAAGATAATGTAGACCTTTTATAATTAGACACAAGAATTACAAGAGGTCCGAATTGGTCATTTGGGAGAGAGGAGGCCAAGAAAAACTTGGAAAAAAACCAAAACAAAGCTTGGGAAAGCTTTTTAAAAGAAGAGAACATAATTTTTTTCATGGGAGCAGACAAGGTCCCTAGGTGATATTTGATAATCCTCTTAACAATTAAATTAGCTACCAAGATAGTTTCAGAATATTCTGCCAAGCAATTTTATAAAAAATCACAATTATCAAATGTGTCAAGAAATGTGAAAACCTGAAGCTTGGTGACTCCTGATTTATTTGCCTGTTATAGTAAAACTGAGAGGCTAATGTCTTCTGAAGATATTGTTTGCCTAGACCTGTAAACCACTTGCATCTTACATTCATTCTCCTCCACAAATCTTCCTTCCAATGTAACAGAATCAAATCCATCTTGTTTATCTCATGGGAATTGCACTTTAACAGGAAGACGAGTGTACAACAGTCATAATCTGATTCTTCCATATTAAAAAGACTACAAAATTTCAAGAATTCCTGTATTACGATCAAAATGAACTTTAATAGTTAAAGACTCAAAGCCAACGTAATCAACCTACCAAGTATAATAAAAGGTTAAATGTATCAACGAAAGAGAATCATGAAAAATAGTGTGAGTTCCATCACATAGGAATAAGAGAAGAAATTATAATTGTGGCAAATAAGTAAGCCTGCCTTAGGTGTTGCTAATCCTTTTATATAGTTGCATTTATCCTGCCTAGCAACTTGTTATGTAATCAACTGGAACAGAATGATGATTAATGCATACCCAAAAACTTATGCAAATATTGTTTGTCAAGACCATGCCTCTCCATGTTCATTCCCTATTATAAAGAGTATATCCAGAATGACAGAATCCGACCAGTCTTATATAACACAAAAAAATTGCACTTTAGAAGGACAATGAGTTAAAGCAGCAAGCCACTAACTGTGTTCTCTTTCAGTCAAGTGTGCAGCCTAGTGACTATCTAGCATCTTTGTCTTCTGATTTTGTTATCAAAGAAAAAACTTTACCGTTTTAGTTTGGTCTGATTTACTAAACTAAATATTAACAATCAATCTAGTTTATCACCATGGAACAAAAAATGAAGGGGGAACAGAGAACATGAATATTATCCATTGTGTTTATCAGTGTAGCTCCCTCCGCCTTGTTGAGGTGAGTATCATCAGCTGAAATGGCCAACAGAACATAAATCAGAAAAAAGAAGATTCATAAACTGCCATGCCAGACCAACAAATCTAAGAACAAAATAAACAGTACCAAAATTTACTGCATTTTTTTCTTCTTTGAAAAAAATCCTGACTCCCCAAAGGAAAACAAGAAAAAACAAAGCCTTTAATCATCCACATAATCACCAAGCCCCCAATTCATCCTCAACTCCACCACCTCCATTGTTGGCAATCCAAAACTCCCCCATCTCTTCTTCACCCTCCATAACCGACAAGCCAACTTCTTCGCCGCCGCTAATCAAATCCTCCCAACCATCATCACCTCCAATACTGCTAATCAAAATTCTGGAGCTTGAACGCGAGGGAGTCGGAGAGGCAGTAACGGAGGAGGGATTCAAGGGCAGCGAGGGTGGCGGCGGCGGGGGACACCAGTCCCTTTCAGGCAAGACTGCGGCCACTGGTGCCCCCCCGGTGTACCTGAAACATGGAATGAGGTCCTCTACGCTCATCTGTTATCAGATGGCTACCACATTAGGAGGAATAGATTGTAGATGTAACATGTAGGGTGTTTTGGAAATGAGTTTCAAAAACCATTTAAAACAGCTTTTGAAAACAGTTTTTTAGGAAGTACATTTTTGTAAGATTCTTGAAAAGTTTTTTTTATAACTAAAAACGGTTTTTCACCAGAGAAAAGTACGAATTCTGCAAAAAACGAATCTCCAAGAGCTGTTCAAACATGTTTTTAAACGACTACGTAAACAGCAAAGAAAGAAATCCTTTTTTTTGAGGGACATGTTTTCTGGATTAGTCCGGCTCAAGTTTTTGGATTCAGGGATTTCATCAGAACTCATGTCGCCGGAGTCCAACTCCTCCAGATATCCAACCTCTCTGGTGCACAAGTTGACACGAATCTGCAGCAGACATGACTGATTGGAGTCTAGCACAGATGACACAGAAGGTTTGATAGAAAGTTCTTTGTTTCTGTAAGTTACAAACCAGGGTGGGTACATATCTTTGTATGGCGGCCAGCATTGCTACATGACCTGATGACCCACTGCAGTAACCTGTAAATTTTGAAGTAAATTTTAGATCTACAATGTCATAATCAGTAGGTCAAAGGATGGAGGGATCTTTATTTAGTGTTTATAGGAAGTAAAAGATACATATGAGATGGAGGATCGATTCAGTTTTGGCAGGACGTATAGCTCGGGGATACTTCACTTCAGCAGAGATTTCCTAGAATTTTTGCGATTTCGGTCAGCAAGGAAGGCAAGGCTTCCCAATTCTGGTCGATCCGAGGCGAGACAGAGTATTGGGAAGTCCTGGTATGTAGAAATCTCAACAACGATGAGGTCGACAGCGACCTCTTACTGTTGGAAGAACTGCAGGCTGCACCAATTAACCGTGAGCGGCGGGACAGAGTGGTTTGGGCTCCCAAGCCTAGAGAGGGTTTTTCTGTCAGCAGCAGCTACTCTTGGATAAGGAGAGGGAAGCCGATCACTCCGGTCACAGCACGGAAACACAAGGAAGTCTGGGGTTACAAAGCTCCTTTAAAGGTCCGAGCCTTCTTGTGGACGGTCTATCTGCAGAAGATCCTGACAAGATCCCGTATTGCGAGATGGGTACCCGACAAGGATCCAGCATGTGTGCTATGTAGGGGAGAAGTGGAGACGGTGGAGCACTTATTTATAGCTTGTCCGTTCGCTCGGCAGGTATGGGACTGGCTTTGCGCGGCATCGGGGATGGATGCTAGCTTCTCTTCTCTCGACAAGTTATGATTGGCAGGTAGGAGGCTGAGGAGACAAGGTGATCGGGGGGCTCGCACAAAGATTTCGCAATTGTTTGTGCCTGCGGTGATTTGGTCTATTTGGTGGACCAGGAATCAGGTTGCCTTTAGAGGGGTCACTCCGTATGCGGAGAACATGTGGGAATCCGCGGTTAGATGTATCCAAGACTGGGGTAAATTCTACGTTGGAGTGAGTGCAGTCGAGCTAGTGCAGGGAAGTTTCCCGATCATAGAGTGAATCCATAGATTTTTTGCCCCTTTGTTCGGGGCTGTTTTCCCTTTTTATTTTGTTCGGCTCGTGTTTTATGTTTCCCTCTTGGGCTTTCTCTTCATTTAATATATAAATGAGGGCGTCAGCCTACCATTTCACTAAAAAAATAAAAAATAAATCTTGATTCAGAAGCTGACATGAATTTTATAGTATTTGCTAATAGCAAAAAAAAATCTGTTCAAGTTCATGCCTTAAACAGAACAGGAGATTGACTGCAGTAAGATTCAGAGTGCATAGTGATGCAGGTAATTAATCCAAGCAGGAGCCAAAGAGTAAAAACTGAAAGCGAGATTTAAAAATGGCTACCAAAGCAACTGGGTTGGCTCTTTGGCTAGAGCCATAGATTTTTGCTCCCAATAAGTAGTGAGTTTGAATCCCCGGGGGCTCACCTCTGTGTGTGTGTGTGTGTGAATTTGCAGTTTTTCCTTGCTGCATTGAAAGTTCTTTGTGCGACAAGATTATCCTAGAATGTGATTCACTTGCTCATTTTCACCTGATAGTGGGTTAAGAAAACATCGATGAGCTGGTGGATAGGGGTAGGGAAAATTGCAAAGGCTTTTGAAAAGATCAGGTTAATCATGTGTTTGGAGAGGTGGCTGATTGGATGTCCAATTATGGAAGCAAGATTCTCTCTACTTACCAAGGATGAGCTGGGATTTATCACTCAAGAATTTAGTCTGTTTTTTCTGAGAACTTTTCACCCAAATACACACACACACACAGAGATAGATGGATAGTAGATAGATAGATAGATCGATATAGATATAGATATGTATATATAAATGCAGGGGTGGTATCCTATTTGATGATAAGAACCAATAATTATACAAAGAAGTATTTATAAGAGGCAACAGAGAATTCTTTAACTAGTGGTCATATAGAATTTATATACTAAAAATTTTCAGAAACACATACTTGTCTAGACTAGACAAATCTCCTTCTCATTATACAAATTAGAACCTCCTAAAACTCATATCAAGGCAACAGAGAGCAACTAAATGGTATATTTCTCTTCCACATATTTACACCATTTCATATATCAGTGTTTCAATAATAAAGGATATTAGTGTTATGATAATCAAGGATATAATTGAGTTCTTTCTTCTGAGGTTCCACCAAACACTATCAGATCATATGAGCTTATCAGCCATTGCATAAAGAAATTTGCAAAGATAGTAGCTAGTGCATACATGATGTTATCGTATATGCAGAATTATTTAATGCTAAATTTGTCAATCTACGCTACCGATAAATCAACTTTTGTCAACTTTTCCAGTAAAACCTCAATTTACTCTCATCAAAATAACAAATTTGCTTCTTTTCTTTTACCAAAACTTCAGAAACTTCAAAAAGGGTTTTGTCTTATCAACTTTTCCAACCAAAAACACACCGACCCACCAAAGAAAACAAGAATAAAAAAAGCTATTTTTATATATAGAGAGAGAGAAGGAGAACCTTCGACGAAGTGCTTTGAACTGATCCCTCTAGAGAGGAGAGAAGGGAAAAAGAGAGACCTCTCATCACCCCCGCCATTGAAAGAACTCACTCTGTGTGTCAGAGAGGTCACACAATCGGAACATAACACGGGGGTTTTGGTGGACCTTTCTATTTAATGGTTTGCTTTGATTGGTTTTTCAAATCAACGGCTGAGAAATTATGGACTTTCTTCATTATTTCACGCAAAATTGGCACCTCTGTTTCTCTTCGCTTCCTTCTCGAGTCTCCCCCCCAGATCGAGTCATCACTTCGACCCAACATTCCAAATTTGTGATCTTTTTTTCTTCCTTCATTAGCGATGAAGTTGGAAGCAGAGAAGCACGTCCAATACATTCTGTCCGTCGAAAAGGTTTGTATTTTTGAACTTGGGTTCTGTTTTTTCAGAGAACCCATCATTTATAATGTCTGATCGACTGGGGTTGTTGTCGAAAATCAGAGGAGCAACGATTTGGAACCGTTGGTGATGGACCACCTGAAACTGAACGGCGCATATTGGGGGCTGACCACGCTTTACCTCCTCGGGAGGCTGGACTCCATCGACCAGGACGCTATAATCGATTGGGTGTTGCAGTGCCAACACGAGTCGGGTTCGTGCCAAAGCTCGTATTTTTTTCTTTTTTGAAGAAATTAAAATGACCCGCCAACGTATTATCATGATTTTTCATTGGGTTTTCCATGCTTTGATCATAACTCATCTGGTAGAGACATGTTTGAGGTATCTGATCCATTGTCATCAATGGAAAAGGATAATATAGGCCCCGTTTGGAACCAATTGTTAAACCGATTCTAGAAAATCCAGTTTTCAGAGAACTGATTCTAATAAAATTGATGTTTTTAAATTATAGGTTTTGGTTTTCAATATTGGTTGTTATGTGTTAAAACTTAAAAGTCAACAAACACAGCTTTCATGAAAAAAGCTGTTTGAGAGAAGCTTTATTGAAAATGTTGTTTTTGAAAATTGGTTCCAAATGTAAATATTTTGTTGTCAAATGAACATTTTGGTTTCTTAAAAAAAAAGTGAAAATATTGGAAATGTTTTATTAGTAAGCTTATTATGGTGAGCATTGTTATTGCTGAAGAGGTGATGATTTCATGCAAAGGTATGCTGTGCTATGCAACTTAAAGGACACCTTTGGCATTCAGTTCTTTGTTTTTTTCCGATGTCCTTCAGGTTTAGAAGTGAGAATTACATTGGAAAAATGGATTTTAAAAGGATTTCCATGAATTAAATGTGTGCAACAAGCATGTTGAGTTGTGGTTTTTATTTGTGCAGGTGGATTTGCTGGTAATGTGGGGCATGATCCCCATATCTTGTACACGCTTACCGCCGTACAAATTTTGGCGCTTTTTGACAGGATGGATGTTCTTGATGTTGACAAATTGTGTAACTGTATCCTTTTATTGGGAGGTTTGGGCTCAGGTTCTCGTTGAATATGTTATGTTCATTCTCTTGTTTATTAGAACAAATCTCAAGTTTTAAGCTTAATGGAGACACAAAAGTCTTGGGTTTTATATTACTTATTGTGAGGGACATGGAAATTCTGCTAACACAAGCCTGCCAACATAGTAGATCTATGTTATTGTATAAAAATACTTGTGTGCATGAGGAATTACTGGCAGCATGTTCTAAGATTTTTTTTTTTTGTTGTTGTTGGATATTCCATCATGGGTAATTTTTTGGTAAAAACTGCAAGATATCATTGTGTATATGGTTTACCATTTACATAGGATGATCATTTTGAATCATCTGATAGTTTGACAGGCAAATGTGTCATGTTATGTAACATATTCTTGATTGATCATGAGTCACATGGACATTTGATGTTTTGATATTGTGTTATTACCTCATACAGGCTCAATATCATGGATTGTGTAAGCATTTCTATGCATTACCTGTGCAATGGTCTCCTGCACATTGCTCTGTGCCTTAATAAATTGGTACTCATTGAACTTCTTTATTGAACTTCATTGAAAACATACTACTAGCTTCGATTAAAATTTACAATGGTAAACATATACAAGAATAGGCATCCAGGTTTATGATGTAACCTTCATTTCCCACACATAAGAAAACCTAAGGACTGGGAACCTTCTTTTCCTTTTCTTGTACCTTCTCATTCTTTGTCATGATCTTTATATAAAATATTTTAAAGATGGCAGCTAAGGATTGATCAGGTACTTCATTTATGATGTGTCATTGACAAATTAGAGGTTTTTGTAAATCAGAACAATGTTTATTTAGAAATATATCAGAATGATTTATCGAATGTGACATTTTTTTTCGTATTGTGCAATGTGTTGTCTTGCATTACCACATCGCTTGGACAAAATTAATGTCAAAGAGGCTGTGAATTATATAGTCAGCTGCAAAATTTGGATGTACTCCTGGAGCAGAATCTCACGCCGGACAAAGTGTGGCTTCCATTTACACTATTTCTTTAATGAACATTAAAATATTTTGTTCTTTTATTAGTACTCTAGTTTGTTATATAAATGCTTGTATTACCCAGAGACATTATTTTACTCTGCCTTTCAAAACTACAGTTTTCTGTTGTGTTGGTGCGCTCGCTATAACGGGACATCTAAGCTATGTCAGCAAGGACCTTCTAGGATGGTGGCTATGTGAGCGACAGGTCAAGTCCGGTGGTCTGAATGGATGACCCGAAAAGCTTTCCGATGTGAGCTCTTCCTGGACTTCGACTCCATCTATATTTATTCTGTATCTCAAGCCCAAAATGTTATGTACCTATATAATTGTACGTAAAGACTCGCATACAGTCTCTACATGCTCTAAATTTATTTTATTTTTTTTGAAAGTGTACTTCAAAGCATTTATCTTCATAAAAAAAAAAAGAAGTATATACTCTAATGAATTGTTTATACTTACAAAAAAATTTAAAAATTACATGTTTTATTTGATGCAGTATGTATCTTATCAGTGAAATGGGGCTACACGTGGAGAACTGTCAGCTTCAAAATGTTCTCATAAGTTTTATAAAGTGTTTAGAAGTGTAATATTGATATCCTTGTTATTAAGGACACTGAGAGGGGGGGGGGGGGGGATCTCAGACAGACCAGATAATGTTGTTGACGTTTACCATACTTATTTCGACATCGCAGGTAACCACCACCTGCACCCATGCCAACATATACATGCATGAAATATGAATCATCAATGATACTTTATAGTAACTTATGTTCATCTGTTGATTTACAGATCTCTCCCTTTTGGAGTATTCAGGGCTGAAGGCCACTGATCCTGCGTATGCGTTGCCCGTTGATGTGGTTGATAGGATTTTCATCAAGGAAACAAAAACAAGATAGAGTTGCTTATATACATGGTATTGGCCATCATTTACAAGAACATTATGCAGTCTTAGTAAGAGATGAGAGGGTTAAGGATTTACCCGCGATGAGTTGTCACATTGTTTGAGGAACCCTAGATGTTGTAAAGGATCGTCAACAACGGGGTTCTAGTGCTGATGATGCCATGTGAATTACTAGAAACATGTGAACCATATGGCTAACCTTATAACGAAAGTTTCATAAGGGGAGTGGAGAGTGTATGGCTGACTCTATAATGAAAGTTTGGTAAGGGGACTGGAGCAGGCTACCATTGAGGTAAAAGATCTTCTTTCTAAAGAGATTCGATTCGAAAATATTATATGTTAAGATCCTATAAAGGAGAGACAATGAAGAAAGAGTATCTTTTCTTTTTCTCTTATAAAATCCAAAGCAAGTGGATGTTTGGATGCTTTAGTTTATTTTTAAAATTTGTTTCTCTTTTCAATGAGTAGAGGACACTGTCACATATTGAAATATCTTAACAAATTATGTTTGTGAACCAATGAGGAGACCTCTCTCCATCAGAATGAAGATCAAGAACAAGTGGGCAAGAAAAACCCCATCTTAGATTACTTGAAAGAGAAGAACCAAACGAATTATATATATATAATAATGTTAGACTATAATACTTAATTAAGGATCAATAAAAAAAAGTGGCCAGGAGTTAAGCATTGCGGGTTGGATCTGTCTAGATTTTTTGTCGCTTGGCATTGGTGTTGGTCGATTTAAGTCAATGAAAATCTTAAGACATTTAATTAAATTCTTGTTGTATTATTTAAATTTTTTGATCTAATTATCAAACATCTTGGGAACTCGTGATCCCCTTTCAACAACTCTGTGTCAAAACTGCAAATGGAAGCAATCCATTTTCTTTTCTTTTTTTTCAAAAACTTCATTTCATTAATTCTTCACAAGTGCAGGTGGAAGTCACACAGTGCTTGATGCTTCAATTAATTCCCCCACCCATTACAGGTAAGGCTTTTGTTCAGTGTTTATGTCACTTGTCATATTAAGGATGACAACATGGTTTGACCTAGGTTTATTATTAAAGCAGTGCATGCATTCACCAAGAAAGTACACACTCCAATGAAATGAATGTAATCTTTTTTACATTTCTTTAGGCGATTTCCTACCGAGTTAGAACCCACGGACGATTCAAGTATATGAATTCCGGAAAAGAAAATGGCATCTTCATTTCAGGTGATCCTTGCAAAAAAAATTTACCTAGCATTCTTTCAAGATCCTCCATAGTGTATCTGATGTACTTCTGAGAGTTCTGGCAATTCTCAATCATATGCTTGAATCACAAAGTCGATGATAAGAAACACAATTCAGACCCCCAAGCTAATGATAGTGAATAGTTCAAACACTTGGGCTAATGTTGTGAATAGAACAAAAGCATGTAATATAAGCATGTGAAACATACCAAAACCATTTATGGAAGCTTTGATGTGTAGACGTACGAATTTCAAGGACTCAAACCGTCCATTGAGATTGTATTTGATGGAGTTCCTCAAATTGCATATTGAATAAATTGAACCTGAGCACAAGAAAAAAATGGTTTATTTTCATGATCACTTCTCATTGTTCAACCTTAATTAAAAAAAAAGAAAAAACTGTTATTGTGTTCTTTAGTTTATCAACAGTGGAACGATCTCCCCTGCCATGTTTGATCGGTGTTGCCTATCATACCTGATGAATCACATGCCCCAACAAACTCTGGGAAATGTGATGCAAGCGCAGGTCATCTCTTTCGAATGGTCCACTGTATTTATTAGAAAATATCATTCATTTTATTAATAATTTATTAGAAAATATCATTCATTTTATAAAAGAACAAATGTTATTGTAAGTACTGTGGTTAGAATTGGAAACATATCTGAACTTCAAAGATGGTTGGCGATGAAGGCCCCCGATCATGGTGGATGATCCTATTTGTTTCTATTATTTATGGATGAATATATTGATATGGTTCGGGTTAGATTTTTTTTATTTATTCAGTTGAATTATCTACTGTTTTTGTTTTAAAAGGGAGATGAGAAGAGGGGGGTGAAGCAACCACAAGTGAATTTAAACCTAGTGAACCCAATGGTTCCATTCATAATAGATGGCATGGCACCATTCATTTTATGGGTTCAAAGTTCTTAAAATCAAAGTGAAAAACAAGTTGCGGTAAAAATTTCCATTCATAAGGATTCGAAGCATATGAGGTTTTATACTTGGGGAGTTATATACCCACCCCATACAATTAGAAAACCACCCCGTGATTAATCGTTTTTATGCACTCGAAACCAAAGGAAAACCACCCCTACCGATCACACCCCATTTTGAACTAAGCCCACCCCCTGTACCGTTCGACAAATGTAGTGTCGATCAATTCTACATACGTCGACATTTCTAATGTCGAACTGAAGGGTTACACAAACATTTTTTTGTTATAATATCGACACATGTATTGTCGATATGTGTTAAATATATCGCCAAGCGGAATGTCGATACTAGCAGATTATTGAAAAATAAAAAAATAAATATCGGTCAACATATAAGATGTCGAGAAAAATGATAATGGTCAACAATGATAGTGTCGATACCAACAGATAATTGCAAGTTACTTCTTATGGATATGCTTGAACTTCATCATCTCGAGAACTCGATGTCATGTCCTTAGAATAATTTTTTCGATTGAAAGTTGTAGGTCGAATACGTTCCTTGAGAGTCATACTACACTGTAAAAAATTAAGTAAATACTTAATCATATACAAGAAATTAAGAGTTATATACACACAAAATAAAAGAGTTATGCTTTTTAAACTAACATCAATCACATATTTGAATAAAAATCCTTGTTAGTTTATATTGCCAGCCTGGTTTGAATATAGATAAAAAATAATTTATATCAAACTAATAATTAGGAAATGAATCAAAATTATTGATCAACGAGGATTTCGAAGGATAAAATATAACACAAAAAAAAAAACAAGAAGAAGATGTTAGTTTGAAAAGCATAACTCTTTTTATTTTTCAATAATCTGCTAGTATCGACACTCCGCTTGGCAACATATTTAACACATATCGACAATACATGTGCCGATATTATAACAAAAAAAAAAATTTGTGTAACCCTTCAGTTCGACACAAGAAGTGTCGACGTATGTAGCATCGGTCGACACTACATTTGTCGAACAGTATAGAGAGTGGGCTTGGTTCAAAATGGGGTGTGGTCGGTAGGGGTGGTTTTACGCAATAGCATTTAGTCGGGGTGGTTTTATAGGTTCTAAAAAATTGGATGGGTGGCTTTCCAATTGGGGTGGCTTTCCACTAAACAGGGGTTTAAATAACCGTCCCCTTTATAATTTCTCCGACAAATACATATTGCACAACAACCAATTAATATCCTAATTAACAAAATTAATTGAAATTTATCAAATCATGGGATTTTGGTGAATGGGTGCATTTATTCCCCCAGGTACCTCCCCATCCCCACAAAAAAAAAAAAAGTTTAGTTTTTTCATTATGCTATAATTTCAACAAACCCTACATCTTACACTATACATCAAAATGAAGTCATGCATATGCATGCATCATATCCTTCTCTCTTCATTGATCCTCCTATGTGCATCACCTACATCTCTCTTTTTGTTACACGTAATCCATTTAGAAAACCCTCTCATGCACTTGTAAGGTTTTACGTACCCCTTGTCCCCACTTTTTTTACACATTTTTTATTCATTTATATTTTTGTATTAAAAGTTCCGGGGGAGCTATAAGTCGTCCATTCACAACATACGACAACGGGCCTATAGGAGGTGCGGCCTACAACATACTGGGTTGTTGCTCATAAAATCAAGCCCGGCCAAGCAATGTCCCCATTTTTTTCTAGTCAAAGAAAGACAAAGTTCAAACCTTCACCTTTTAGAACAACTCCAACCACATTTTATATCAAATTTGAATAGTAGTGTGCTCTAATCACACTTCATATCCATCTCCAAATTTAAAGATTTGGATTTGACCCTCCATATTTGAAGGTCATCTCAAAAAAATATTTTTCACTTTTTATATTATACACTAATTACTTCAATCTAATGTATATTTAGATCCGCTAATCCATTTTTAATAAATAGAATATTTATTATTCACTTTTTATCATTTTATGTAACACAACAAATCTAATTATGATATAGATCAACAAAATAGAATATTTTTTAAAATATCAATAATACCCCTAATAATTTAACCACTTTTTAGTATAGAAAATAATTAGCATGTTAAAAAGAAGGGAAAATCCATATAACCCCCTATAAACATACTAAAATCCATATAACCCCCTTGAATTTTCTTAAAATCCATATAACTCATTGAAAATACCTAGTAAATCCAAATAACCCCCTGAATAAAATTTACGTTCATGGATGATGAATATTTTGTGAATATTATGTTTGATTAACCCTAGCGAAAAACATAGTATACCAAAAAAATCATACAATGTGTTAAAAATGTAAAAAATCTTATATAAATGACGATTTTACCCTTTTGGATAGAGTTTTATCTAGAGAGGGTAAAATCATCATTTTTATAGGATTTTCACATTTTTAACACATTGTAGTGATTTTTTAGTATATTATGTTTTCAATCAAGGTTAACCAAATAAAATATTCACAAAATATTCATCATCTATTAACAAAAATTTTATTCAGGGGGTTATGTGGATTTATTAGGTGTTTTCAAGGGGTTATATGGATTTCAAGAAAAGTCAGGGGGTTATATGGATTTCAGTCAGATTTCAAGGGGTTGTATGGATTTTTTTCTAAAAAGAATCCTACAAAACATTATATTGCATATTCGCATTAGTTTAGAGAATTTATTATCGTCCCCTCTTAATTAAATAAGGATTAACACAGCATACATTGAAATGAAAGAATTTGTAAAAATCTAATTAAAGCTTATAAATAATTTCTTTTTACTTTCTTCTTCCATAAGCATGGTCAAGTGAATGCAACATCGCGGATTATTATTGTTAAATAATTAAAATATTTAAAGCAAAATATTAAATCAAACAAAGACTGAGAATAAAACACTTTATATACCTCAACAAAAAATATCTTCACATAGACAATATTAAAACAAGTATCACAATCATATGAGATATGGATAAAAACAAAATGAAAAGGGATGTACATCTTTATATTTTCGGATAAAACTTTTGTGGGAGAGGAGAGTAGAGTGGGTTTGAGAGAAAAGAAGAAAAAAAATGGTAAAATTATTAAGGGAATTATTGGTATTTTAACAAATCTTATATTTTGTTGATCAATATTATAATTAAATTTACAATAATGATTTTTGGGCCCTAATTGGTAGACCCCATTCTAAGCCCCATGAGGTGGCAAGTGTGAATTTCCTATATTACCCCCTCACAATTAATCTCTTCGTTGTTTCCATAACCGGTCCAATAATTACGGGGTTAATGACGATATGGAAATCACTTCCTTTTCTGGAATATACAAATTCAATTGCACGTTCAAGAAAATAAAAAATCACGAGTTTCATTTTTTTTCTTCTAATTGTTTTCTCGCAACGAAAACAAACATCAAATTTTTTTTTCATTTTGTAATTTTATAACATTTGTAATTTAAAATAAATAATAATTAAGAACATTTTTTTTAATGTATATGGGGCCCCACTTTAAAAGTTCGTCTAGGGCCCTGTACAAAAAAAAAAAAAATTCTCAGAGTCGGCCTTGCGGATAAGCAATGCATAAAAGAATAAATGTTATTATAAGTAACATATCTGAACTTCAAATATGGTTGGCGATGAAGGCCCGATCATGGCGGATGATCGTATTTGTTTCTATTATTTATGGATGGATATATTGATGTGGTTCGGGTTAGATTTTTTTTATTCAGTTGAATTATCTACTGTTTTTGTTTTAAAAAGGAGATGAGAAGAGGGGGATGAAGGAACCAAATGTGAATTTAAATCTATTAAACACAATACATCTTACACTATACATCAAAATGAATTCATGCAAATGCATGCATCATATCCTTCTCTCTTCCATGATCCTCCTATGTGCATCACCTACATCTCTCTTTTGTTACACATAATCCATTTAGAAAACCTCTCATGCACTTGTAACGTTTTACATACCCCTGTCCTACCACTTTTTTTTACACTTTTATTTATTTATTTTTTATATTAAAGACAAGCTATAACCTACAAGTCCCATGACAACGGGCCTACAGGAGGCTATTGCTCATGAAATCAAGCCCAGTCCGGTGTCCCCACTTTTTTCTTGTCATAGAAAGACAAGGTTCCAACCTCCCAACTCTAACAGCATCTCCATCACAAGGCCTTCAAATGTAGAAAAAATTTATTTTTTGAAGATGTTGCACTCCAACCATCACCCTTTATTTTTTCTTATTATTTTTAAATTATATAATTTTATATGAAAACTTATTAATAAATATTATTATTATTAATTCATTTATATAAAAATTATAACATTGAAAAGATCTCACTTTAAACTTTAAAATGAGTCTAATATTGAATGGTTTTAGAGTTATTTTTAAATTAATAATTTTTTAATTAAATAAATAGAATAATTATTGAATAATCAAATGTATAAGGATTTATTTAAAATCAATTCTAAAATAATTTAATATTAGTCTCATTTTGAAGGTCTTGATGAGATCTTTCCAACTGTAATACTTTTATTAAAAATGGATTAGCAGATCTAAATATACATTAGATTGAATTAATTAATGTATAAAGTAAAAAGTGAAAAATGTGATTTGAAGGTGGCCTCCAAACTGGTCCATTTAGAAACACATTTAAAAAATAAGATTTTGAATAAAATAGCTTAAATATACTTGATTCTTGAAAAACATAATTTTTACGCTTTTTAAAGAACAAGCCTTTTATATTATAAACTATAAATAATTTTTTAATTAAATCTATTTTTAGAATGCGTTTGACAATAGTTTTTAACTTTCTATTTAATTAAAAGTAAAATCACTTTATTTAAATACTGTCAAACGAGCAAAGCCATGCGGAACCACTTTTACCCTCCGACACAAACCTCTTCAGCTCTCCCGCACATGCATTGCCTCACCATATCAATGAAACAAACAAACAAAAAACAAGGTTTAAAATGGTCCGGATTCTCCTCTCTTCTTTTTTCTTACTACCGCATCTTCTCACTTTAATGGCTCCTTATGGACGCATGATTATTTTTTTTACTAGATAATTATTAAATCTTGTTTTAAATAAAAAAATCAATATTTTATTATTGTTGTTATTGTTGGTGATAAAAAAAAAAAAATAGTATACAGCCCTAAAGAGAGTAAAATAAGATCATCTCTAGCTCTGACTTAAATCTTTATTTAAATACCATTAAAATTTTAAGTAAAGGTTTCATTAGATATGATGGTCTCTAAGTATCAATTGATTTGTGTTTTACTTGAATCTTTTACAAAATATAGAGTTTAAAATAAATAGCAATTGAAAATTTAGATAAATGTTTGAGTCTCTTTTAATTAGATTTGTGTAAAAATTTAATTAAAAGTTTGATTTGACAATGACATGTACATGATTTGAAATCTAGAATTTTAGTTGATTTTTACTCAAATTATATATATTTCAAGTATTGGAATGAAAATTATTTGAATAATAGTTGTTGCTGTATAATAGCTGTTGTAGATGATTTAGTACACTTCATCAATATATTAATCAAACATTAAAAAATTTGGGACTTATTTAACCGGAAACATTGTTTTATCAATAAAAAAGAGGAGAATACCAAAAACAAAATCAAAGAAGAGGTGGGGTGATAGAAAAGGAATCATAAAAAGTCGGAAAACACAAATAAAAATGTGTCAGGAAAATAAAAATAAAAATGTGTCATAAACATCAGGTGAATCTTAAAAAATGTGTCAGAAAAATTAAAAAGCATCATCAATGGAGTAATGACCGTCCGATTAAAATAAAAATGATGTGGCAATCTCTAATTGAAAGATAAACAAATCCACGCATGAAAAAGTAGAGGTGGTAAATTCAAAACAAGGGGTGGGGGAATGATTCTTTGGAGGGTTATATAAGCAAGGTTTGAGTGTATTATCTTCACTATGGGAGTTCTATGTAGAGTTCTCTTGTGGGTGGAAAGGAAAAGAAGTGTGAGATTTTTTCTTTCCATTCTCTTTTTCACATCTCCCTCCCTCCCTCATATTCCAACCCCCTTTAAACATTAGTATATCCAACCCATGCTCCTCAGCGCATTCCAACCATGCTTCTTGTTAGTGTTAGGCCCATTTTCAATGATCCATTTTTTGATTGATCAAAAATTGAGTATTCTTTTTTTCTTTCCAAAAAATTGAGTATTCTTTTTTCCCTTTCTAAAAATAATATATGCATAATAACAGGGACCCCTAATTAATTTACTCTATTATTTTTTACCCTCTGATACAAAAGCAGGGTCTCTCATTAGTCATTACAGAGCTTAAGTGGTTCACAAAGCGGTCTTTGTTGCAAATGTGAGTGCAACAGCATCAATAAATTTATGAACCAAGTATCTCTAGATTCCTCATCTGGTTCCAACCACTGCATGTGCTCTATTGATTCTTCTATTTATATTGATCTAGCTTGCATAGTAATTTCAGCACCACATTGTCTGGTTCAATCTGGATGTCTTTCACAACTCCCCAATGTGAAATGACATGTTGAATGATATCAAATGTAACCCGTCTCAAAGAGCCTTCGATGCCAAGAAACAAAAGCCGTCTGGAACTCTGCCCAGGATCGCCGAACAACAGAGCAGACAACTGGGTCTAATAAGGCAGTTGCCACCCTACCTGTGATCCAAGAAGCTAAACATGAAGCCAGTACCTTTGAACATGAGAAGGCCCATGGGAAACCCCAGTTTAGTAAAAGATACAACTGTCGTAGCATCTATTCCGATGCCAATATGCCCAAATCCCATTTGAAGGGTCCTCTATAAATTAGCTTTGATAACCATGAAAATGTCATCTGCATACAAAAGATGAGTGATGCCTTGTCTTCCTGGTCCTCTATAAAGCCTGACATCCGACTGGAAACCCAGCAAGGGATCACCCCGTCGAATACCCCAATTAATTTGAAACCATTCAGTGGGAATACCATTCACTTTTAAGATCGCCATACGAACTCATGATACACTTGCAAGATCATCATACTGTAGCAGTTTGAACATTATAAAAACTATAATTGAAAAGGTTGTTTTGTATATATGTAACTACGTGATTAGTGTATATATGTAACTATGTAACATAGACCAACTAAAAAGAAATATGTAGCATAGAGCCTTCACATTGGCGCATTGCATTCTTTGCCGTGCCGCATTATTTGCGGGCCTTATCTCTACGTCGCCGCCCTCTCTGCCTCCGTCGATGTCGCGGTCTCTGTCGCCACCGCCGTCTCTGCCGCCGCCTCCGTTGCTGCTGTCGTCTCCGTCGTCTTCGTTGTCGCTCCCCCCACTGCTGATGCCGTCGCCGTGGCTGGCTATGCAATTCCCGTGCAGCAAGCCTATTTTGTACATCACCTCTATTGTCCTCATTGCTGCCATCCTCGCCACCACCGTCGTTGGCATCGCTGATCTCCCCGTCGCTGCCCCCATCGCCGTGGCCCTCCCTGTCGCCCTCCCCGTTGCCGTTGCCACCCTCCCCATCGCCGCTGCCCTCCCCATTGCCGCAGCCCTCCCTGTAGCCGTTGCCACCCTCCCCATCGCCGCTGCCCTCTCCCATCTCTAGGTCCGCCGGAGGACGTCGACCGAGCCGCGGATATCCACAGGTAAGATAACTAAAAAAAGCAGCGATCGCCAAGAAAATGACCGTAACTACTATACCCATTATCTTCACATTCAGTGGGGGGCTCACTGAAATTGGGTGCCAATTCTTGAGTTTCCCCTGATGGAAAAAATTTGAACTCAGAGGAGGAGGTGATTCTGGCGAGGTGCTTACGGCGCTCAACGTGGTGCGCAATGAGGAAGGAGGGGGGCGCGAGGCCGCAGAACCCATGCAGTGGTGAAAAGCAGGGCCAGCCCTGAGATAAGAAAATCCAGGTGAAATCCTAGGTCAGCTCATAAAATAGGGCCCTATATATGCATATTGTAATTTTTGAATGAATGTTTTAATCATGTTAATAATAAAAAAATTAAGACTAAACAAAAAATGATAATAATGATTAAAAATAAAATATAACAAAAAAAAAACTCATCGAGTTCTTCTTTAAAAAGAAAAAAAAATCACAAAAATAAGATCATTTCTTTTATAGAAAATAAATAAATCCCTATAAAATAGAATATACTAAAAATATATTAAATATATAAAGATACATATGAGATTTTTTAAAAATCACAAAAAAAATACTTTTCATAATGATGTCAACAAAGATTATATTTTCAAATAAAACTTATAAATTTAAAATAAATAGGAAGACATATTCAAGTTATTTTTTTAAAAAAAATTAATTTTAGGGTGTTGTTACACATAGTTTTTATTCCAGCCTCAATCTCAGTCCCATATGCGTCGATAGAAAATTATCAAAGCGTATACTCACCTTAACAATGCATATATGCTATTTATTATATTATATGTTTCACTTATTATAAAAACATGTATCTTATTAGATGATGTATATTATTTTAAAAAAATTCAAAACACTTTCAAATTGAATTTAAGGCTACAAAATGGACTGGATATAAAATTATTATTAAGTTTAATGTCAAAAGCTTAACATAAAAGAAATTCCTAGATTTGGGGGCCCTTTTTGAAGAAGGGGCCCTAGGCGATCGCCTACCCGACCTATAGTCAGAGCCGGTCATGGTGAAAAGTGAGAGTATAGGAGTCAATTCTAACTTTTTTAGTGCTTCTCGTCCATCGCTGAAAGAAATTAAAAATATATCCAAGTTAATATTATATATAATTAACAAATATTAAGAAATAAAAAATCACGTGACCTCATAACTTTTTCTAAAAGCCATATAACTCCTTTAAAACATCTATGTAAATCAAAATAACCCATCGAGTTAAATTTTCGTCAACAAATATGGACTTTAAAAAAAGCTAAGGGGTTAAATGGACTTTAGATAGTTTACAGGGAGTTATTTGGATTTTTGTTTTTAAAAAAACATATGTTAAACATATTCAATATGGGACTCATTTAAATCGTATCAATGATATCTATTCAATAATACTAATTTTATAAAAATTAAAATTGTATAAAAAAAGTTAGACACTTTTTTTAAAATTTTTTTTTAAAAAAATCAAGGCTCCAATTTAAGGCTCATACAATGAGCCTCCAAATGTGGAGGTTCAAATGCTGTTGGAGTCCAACCGTGCTCCATTTTAAAAAAATAGAGCACGGTTGGAGGTAGGGATGACAGTGAGATGAGATAAACGAGAAATCCGCATCGACCCGATCTTATTAGAACTGGTTTGGTCCTCTAAATGTCTGACTCTCGCTTCACGAAAGCAAAAAGTTCTTTATCTGTAACTGGAAGACGCACCTACCTTTCACCCGAGCCAATACCGATCCTCACTCCGCTCGGCTCACCGCTGTAGGATCGCCCTATAGTAGCTATAAAGCACCTTTCCTTTTCCAACTGACAAATTCTTGTTCTAGTCTGAGTATGATAGTGATGATATCGAATGGAGAGGTTTACTTTGATAAGTGAGGTTGAGGTCGTTTGAAAGTCGTATTTATATAGTATATGTTTCGGAGAATAGGGCGAAGGAGAGCTTGCGCATCCTATCCAAATACAAATAATAAATGGAAGTAAAACCCGACCTATCCCAACCCGTCCCGTCCTATTATACCATGTTTAAATCTATGTATATATGTAACTATATAATCTATGTATATATGTAACTATATAATCTATGTATATATGTAACTATGTAACATAGACCAACTAAAAAGAAATATGTAGCATAAAGTCCCTTAACCCTGTAAAAGACCCTTAAACCCTTGAGAAAAATCAAACCCACGACGATTCAAGCTTGTGATCAAGCACAAACATTTTAAAAAAAAAAACAACATAAACCCACAAACTCCATCTGCGTTCAAGCATAAACATTAAAAAAAAAAAAAATTGATACACGTAGAGGAGGAAGGGATGGCGAAGACGAAGGAGCGACGGAGCTGGCGTTGACACGTGTTTGGGTCGGCGCTGCTGTTATAGGAAAAGGGGGTGAGTCAGGTTGGCTTCCGAGGTTGAGCAGATGAGAAAAATTGGAGTTTCGTGGAAGGCATAGAGATGATCTGATGGAGAGGTTGATGGTGGGTTGTAATAAATAATAGCTTTCCAGGTAATGATGAATTGATGAATATTTTATTTGGAAGAAGTGTGAAAATAAAGACACACGGTTTTGGTTGGTTTGAATTTTGCTTATCCTAAATGGAGTAAATAAAAATTCAGTAATTTTATTTAGTATACTTTAGATATTATAATCAAACAGAATATTATATTTGATCCATTACAAATGAAAATTCACCCTCATTTACACAACATTTAAACTAAACAAACTCTAAAAAAAAAAAAAAAAACTTTATATTCAATTAAAAAAATCTATATGAAATATACATGAAGCATTAAAAAAAAAAAAAAAAGAACACATCACCTGCCTACTTATCAAGGGATTGCTTCTTCTGCACTTCAAGGAGGATCGCTTCCTAGTAATGATAATTTCAAAGTGGAAGAAAGACAACACTGTGAATGCTACTCTGATTCCGCACCCAGGGCGCATGGAGGGCGACCATAGGGTATGGTATGATATGCATTTTTAGAGTATGGAGGGCGACCATACCATAGGGTATTGAGGGCGACCATACCCTATGGTATGCATTTGAAAGGGCCACGTAAGTGTAACAAACACTTATAATTTGTTCACGTATTATAATTATTGAAGAGATGTCTTTTTTTGCATGGACACTTAAAATGTGTGTTAACCCATGTGGTGGTAATTCCAAATAAATGCCACATTGTTATCCATCACAGATGATCTCATCCGGGGTGTGATTTGGAGAGATTTGAATTGGATTCCTTATCTGTTAATCTCTTCGATTTTTTAATAATACCTCACCAGTTTGCTCTCAAAATGCCCACAAGAATGTCATTTCAATTCTTAATTACGCTAAAATACTAGATATTATTAATTTTCTCCCTTTTCTTCGCTGAAATTTACTGGATATATATGTTTCTAAATGATCACTTGATTATAATCTTAAACAAAATTCATCACAAGCTAATTTTCATGGACAGGTTTCTTTGCATTTTAATATATTTTGTTCAATAGAAATTAGTGACATGGATAGTTCAAAAATATCTTTGCATTTTCAAGTTGTTTTTTTTTTTTTTTTTTTATGTCTATGAGGCGGTGAAAATTTATCTTCAGTCCCTCTAGTCAAATGCTATTCAAAAATATAAAAAATGTCCCGTCCAATTATTTTAGTATACTGTTAACCCTCCTCAATACATTGTTATCTCTAGTACACTGTTAACACTCTCTAATACATTGTTAACCTTCGCATAAAATACCCCCACCTAATTATTTCAATACACTTTAAATACTCCCCAGAATATTGTTAAGTATCTCCAATATACTGTTAATATTTTGCAATACATTGTTAACCTTCACATAATTGGGCGATGGCATTTTTAATATTTTTGAACAACATATGGCTGAAGGGACCTAAAAATAATTTTTCAAGGCCTTTGTGACCTAAAAAAAACCTTAAAAAGCTCCATGACCTAAAAATAATATATGCATAAAAACAGGGACCCCTAATTAATTTACTCTATTATTTTTTACCCGCTGATACAAAAGCAGGGTCTCTCATTAGTCGTTACAGAGCTTAAGTGATTCACAAAATGGCCTTTGTTGCAAATGTGAGGGCAACGGCATCAATAAATTTATGAACTAAGTATCTCTAGATTCCTCATCGGGTTCCAACCACTGCATGTGCTCTATTGTTAAGTATCTCTAAATTTATGAACTTTTTAATTAAATCTATTTTTAGAATGCGTTTGACAGTACTTTATAATTTTTATTTAATTAAAAATAAAATCACTTTATTTAAGTAGCGCCAAACGAGCAAAGCCATGCGGAACCACTTTTACCCTCCGACACAAACCTCTTCAGCTCTCCCGCACATGCATTGCCTCACCATATCAATGAAACAAACAAACAAAAAAAAAAAGGTTTAAAATGGTCCGGATTCTCCTCTCTCCTTTTTACTTACTACCGCATCTTCTCACTTAAATGGCTCTTTATGGACGCATGATTATTTTTTTTACTAGATAATTATTAAATCTTGTTTTAAATAAAAAAAATCAATATTTTATTATTGTTGTTATTGTTGGTGATAAAAAAAAAATTTAGTATACACTCCTAAAGAGAGTAAAATAAGATCATCTCTAGCTCTGACTTAAATCTTTATTTAAATATCATTAAAATTTTAAGTAAAGGTTTCATTAGATACGATGGTCTCTAAGTATCAATTGATTTGTATTTTACTTGAATCTTTTACAAAATATAGAGTTTAAAATAAATAGCAATTGAAAATTTAGATAAATGTTTGAGTCACCTTTAATTTGATTTGTGTAAAAATTTAATTAAAAGTTTGATTTGACAATGACATGTACATGATTTGAAATCTAGAATTTTAGCTGATTTTTACTCAAATTATATATATTTCAAGTATTAGTTGTCGTAGATGATTTAGTACACTTCATCAATATATTAATCAAACATTAAAAATTTGGGACTTATTTCACTGGAAATATTGTTTTATCAATAAAAAAGAGGAGAATACCAAAAACAAAATCAAAGAAGAGGTGGGGTGATAGAAAAGGAATCATAAAAAGTGGGAAAACACAAATAAAAATGTGTCAGAAAAATAAAAATAAAAATGTGTCAGAAAAATAAAAATAAAAATGTGTCATAAACATAAGGAGAATCTTAAAAAATGTGTCAGAAAAATTAAAAAGCATCATCAATGGAGTCATGACCGTTCGATTAAAATAAAAATGATGTGGTAATCCCTAATTGAAAGATAAACAAATCCACGCATGAAAAAGTGGAGGTGGTAATTTCAAAACAAGGGGTGGGGGAATGATTCTTTGGAGGGTTATATAAGCAAGGTTTGAGTGTATTATCTTCAGTTCTATGTAGAGTTCTCTTGTGGGTGGAAAGGAAAAGAAGTGTGAGATTTTTTCTTTCCATTCTCTTTTTCACATCTCCCTCCCTCCCTCATATTCCAACCCCCTTTAAACATTAGTATATCCAACCCATGCTCCTCAGCGCATTCCAACCATGCTTCTTGTTAGTGTTAGGCCCATTTTCAATGATCCATTTTTTGGTTGATCAAAAATTGAGTATTCTTTTTTTCCTTCAAAAAATTGAGTATTCTTTTTTCCCTTCCTAAAAATAATATAATCAAATGTATAACGATTTATTAAATCAACCATTTTTTCTATCAATGAAGCACTCCATAAATCACATGTCTTCGGAATAATATAAAATTCTCCCTTCTCCCCGTGTATCCCTTTCATGTCCTCGAAATCTCACTCATTTTTTCTATTAGTGAAGCACTCCATAAATCACTGTCTCCCTTGATGTTTTGAATATACATCTTTTTATGTTGGTGCTTTGAATATACTCTATAAAGGAAAAACTAAGTATATTCATATTGAAAAATTACCAAAAAAAACAAATCTACAAATCACAAAAATCACCAAAAATCAGTTTGAAGGGCTTCATATGGGTACATGAACAGTGGGTTCTTCATAGAAATCACAAAAGAAAAAAAAATTGCAAAAAAAACACAAAAATAATGCAGTTGCATTAGAATCCAAATCCACAAATCCAAATGTACTTAAAAATGAGGTGCTTCAATGATTGGATCATACATAAATCAAGCAAAACCAAACAAATCACAAAAATGAAACCATTTGTTCCCGACCTTGATTGAGCTTCTGAGGTCGATTCCCTTCCTCTAGATTCAGGTCCAGCTCCCGTTCCAGCTGTTGGAAACAAATACTTCATGTTTGAAGTCACAAACAAATCATAGGATCTCATCTTGATAGGGATGGAAGAAAACAAATTCCATGATATGGAGACATACCTCTTGGGTTCAGATTTTTAAGAACACCTGATCACCTTCACTGATCTTGCTTCAATGGTGGAACTTCCTCTATCCACTCTTTAGTTGCACCTGGAGAAGAAGAACTCAAAAAGAAAAAAACACACGAGGCACCCCTAATTTTGGTTTCATGATGCCTTTTAAGTGTAACAAACACTTATAAAAGAGCTTCTCCAACCCATCGCCGAAACTGGAAACCCTCTATAAATAGAGGTTCTCAATTGAGACTCATATTTGGAGGCTCGCTCACAGTGATCCTCCAGTTACGGCGACTTGTTATTTTTGTTTTTTTAAAAAAATGTTTGATATCTTTTACTACGTAATTTTAATTTTATAAAATTGGTATAATTGAATAGATGTCCTCAATACGCTTCAAATGAGTATAATATTGAATAGGTTTAACATATGTTTAAAAATACTATATATTTAATAATATTTTTTATTTTTTTATATTAATTATTATTTGTACTTATGTACTAAAATATCATCTATTCTAATTGAAACTGATAGTACAATAAAAGAAAGTACATGAAAAATTAAATAAAGCACAACAATGAAACACAACAACATCTAAATCCATCTGATAAGTTTACTAATCACTTGGTCCAAAACTAATAATATTTATTTCTACCGATTTTAAATTTTGCAAATAAGTCTCAATTATGTGTTCTACATAAAAAAATAAGAGAGAGATTATAAATTAAAGTTCTATATAAAAATAATATAAAAAATAGAATAGAGATGAAAATAGAGATTGTGGTTGGAGTTGATGAATGAATAGTGAGACTCTAAACTCACTTTTTTATTTTTTTTTAATGTTTTTTGAGCCTCTATTTTAGATATCTCCATCAGAGATGCTCTAATTTGTTCATGTATTATAATTTAGGGGAAAATCCATATAACCCCCTGTAAACTGACTGAAATTCATGTAATTCCCTGAAAACACTTAGTAAATCCAAATAACCCCCAGAATCAAATTTACATTTACAGATGATGAATATTTTGTGAATATTATGTTTGATTAGCCCTAATAGAAAACATAGTATACTAAAAAAAACCCTACAATGTGTTAAAAATGTAAAAAAATTTCTATAAATAACAATTTTACTCATTCAGACAAGGTTTTATAATATATCCATAGAGAGTAAAATCATCATTTTCATATAATTTTTCACATTTTTAACACATTGTAATATTTTTTAGTATATTGTGTTTTCAGTCAAGGTTAACCAAACGAAATATTCACAAAATATTTCTCATCCATTAACAAAACTTTCATTCAGAGGGTTATTTAGATTTACTAGATGTTTTCAAGGGATTATATAGATTTTAAGAAAAGGCTTGGGGTTATATGAATTTCAATCAGATTTTGTCCACTTAAATGTGTGTTAGCCTATGTAGTGGTAATTCCAAATAAATGCCACATTGTTATCCATCACAGATGATCCCATCCGGGGTGTGATTTGGAGAGATTTGAATTAGATTCCATATCTGTTAATCTCTTTGATTTTTTAATAATACCTCACCAGTTTGCTCTCAAAATGCCCACAAGAATGTCATTTGAATTCTTAATTATGCTAAAATATTAGATATTATTAATTTTCTCCCTTTTCTTCGCTGAAATTTACTGGATATGTATGTTTCTAAATGATCACTTGATTATAATCTTAAACAAAATTCATCACAAACTAATTTTCTTGGGCAGGTTTCTTTGCATTTTAATATATTTTGTTCAATAGAAATTAGTAACAGGACAGTTCAAAAATATCTTTGCATTTTCAAGTTTTTTTTTTTTTTTTATGTCTCTAATGAGGTGAAAAATTATCTTCAGGTCCCTCTAGCCAAATGCTATTCAAAAATATCAAAAAGTCCGGTCCAATTATTTTAATATACTATTAACACTCCTCATTATCTCTAGTACATTGTTAACACTCTCTAATACATTGTTAACACTCTCTAATACATTGTTAACCTTCGCATAAAATACCCCCACCAAATTATTTCAATACACTGTAAATACTCCCCAGAATATTGTTAAGTATCTCCAATATACTGTTAACACTCTGCAATATATTTTAACCTTCACATAATTGAACGATGGCATTTTCAATATTTTTTAACAACATATGACTGAAGGGACCTAAAAATGATTTTTCAAGGCCTTTGTGACCTAAAAAAAACCTTAAAAAGCTCCATGACCTAAAAATAATATATGCATAAAAACAGGGACCCCTAATGAATTTACTCTATTATTTTTTACCCGCTGATACAAAAGCAGGGTCTCTCATTAGTCGTTACAGAGCTTAAGTGATTCACAAAACGGCCTTTGTTGCAAATGTGAGTGCAACAGCATCAATAAATTTATGAACTAAGTATCTCTAGATTCCTCATCTGGTTCCAACCACTGCATGTGCTCTATTGATTCTTCTATTTATATTGATCTAGCTTGAATAGTAATTTCAGCACCACATTGTCTGGTTCAATCTGGATGTCTTTCACAACTCCCCTGTGTGAGATGATCTGTTGAATGGTATCAAATGTAACACTACTATGTGGATACTAAAAAATTGAGAAGAAATAGAATGTGCAGCCAATATAGATGATAGAACCTCATCTGTTGCCAATAACATTTTTGGGGAATGATGCTGAAGTGTGCATTACTAGCTATGGTGAAAGGGCATACAATACAAGCAATTAATATGAAACTGCTTTGCAGAATAAAGTAAAATGAATTGACCTACTTAATATTTTCTGCTAAAGACCTTTGGGGGTGTGTTTTGCATGACTCAGTTCTATACTATATTACTATATGCTTCTTAATAAATGCACATTTATTGCAAGCACTCATTCCATTTTGTTCATTAGAGTTGAATTCTTTTATACTTATATACCTTTTATAGGTATCTTCCCCAAAGGACTTCCAAAAATAAAGTCTAGCAAGCACCTATTCTGGAGAAATTATTTCATCTACCCTACTTTTACCTTTCAAGGTGCCTTGAGATATTTTTCTGGAAAGATGTTGTTGTGTCTTTGAATAGGATAATAATTTGATTTTCACATCCATTGTCTATATTAAACAGTTTATTTTTTATGTAATTTGGAGAGTTCTCAGAACCAACGGTAAACTTTCTGAAATGATGTTTTTACAACCACCCATCTTAAAGAAATTATTTCCTCTTCCACACTCATACTTTTTAAGATGTTTTTTTCTTAAATAGGATAATAATTTCCCTTGGAAGATGCTGTTGTTATTTTTAAATAGGATAATAATTTAATTTTCACATCCCCTCATATATAATAAACTATGAGTTCCTGGAACCAGCCATTGCTTAGGACTAGCAACTAACAAAATATTAGTGCAGCAGTTGAAAAATGATTTTCTGTTCCTCTAATTAGTATTTCCTGAGCATTTGTTTGCTTATATCCACTGTATGATGTTCCTTTAAAGTACCATTGAAAATTTTCATCACCATCAAACACGTGCTAAAGCTTTGATTTTCTAACTGAACTTGTGTGTAGTAAGCAATTGCTGTTTGAAGTCTTTGCCTCTGATAGCAGAGTCACCATGTTTTTTAGAATTCAGTCTCCTGCATCTGGTCTGCCCACATTTGAAAAGAGAGCTGCAAGAGTATCTGGATATACAACATAAGTCATACTTTGGTTTTTCTGTTTAGGTTAGGTTAAGGGGTGGTTGGGTTAAGATTGTACATTCATTTATTTGAGTCAGGTTTAAATGTGATTTAAATGCGGTGGACCTTTAATTTTTTAGGGGAGGATCTCAACCACATATTAGATGGGTTTTTGGGCGTCCGCATTTTTTGTTTTCACGGACGTTCGCTTAAGAGTGGCTCTGTATATCCAATTACTAGATAGGTTAGAGAAGATATATAAATGATAAATTAAAAAAATTATTAGATTTTTTTTTAGAAGTAAAAATGGAGAAGTTAGAGAAGATAAATGATGCTTTGTAGTAGTAGTAGTAGTAAAGTAATAATAAACTTTTTAGATAATTTTTTTAGATATTTTTGTATAATAAAATACATACTTTTATTATGACATGTAATCAAATAATTATTTTGGATGAAGAACATGTGTGAAATTAGGGTTGAATAAGCCCTAAAAAACATGTTAGTATGCAAAGAATTAGATGTGTACAGTTATATTAGAATATGTAAGAATAAGTTAGTATTGATATTCAGTGTATAACCAAGGGCGGTTTCACCTTTGTTGAGGTGGGGTCAATTGACCCCATCAATTTTTTCTAAAAAACAAACTAACCACCTTTGATGAGGTGGGGCCATTCATATGCTCATTTATATGATCATATCAGGAGACCCATTTATACAATCATATCCCATCAATTTTTTGTTTTTTAAAGAAAAATGATGTGTCCAACTCCAATTGCAGTTCAAACTGATTTTTTTTAATCATATATTATTCAATTAAAGTATATGTGGTTATATAAAATAAAATATATACTGAGATAAATTAGTGTATTTTTTTTTTCAAATTGAAAAAATGATAAAAAAAAATTACATCACACGCTATGATAGAATTCCATACACTATGATAACGCAGTATATACTACGTTATCATGGTGTATGGAGCTGTAAAACGGACTGAATGTATCAGCGCTCAAAAAACAAACCAATTTTTAAGTGATGGGGGTCATTCAAGAGGCCCATTTATACAATCATATAAAAATCACATGGACCCATTAAATAACCATGTGATAAGAATAGATTTTTTTAAAAATTTACAAAATCTATTTTTTTAATGACACCATTTATGAAAATTCTTGAAGCCGCCACTGTGTATAACTATATTAAAATATATAATAATAAGTTGGTATTAATAATTTTATTAGTCTTCCATAAAATTGTATTATTCCACCCAATGTTATTTCAGTAATATAATAATATCACATGTCACAATCATTTTTGAAACATTGAGATCACATTAACCACCCCCAACAACCCATCCAATTAACACCCCTATGGATGGTACTAAAAATGGCATTTGCACTGTTTTTTTTTTTTTTTAAGATAATGTAGACCTTTTATAATTAGACACAAGAATTACAAGAGGTCCAAATTGGTCATTTGAGAGAGAGGAGGCCAAGAAAAACTTGGAAAAAAACCAAAACAAAGCTTGGAAAAGCTTTTTAAAAGAAGAGAACATAATTTTTTTCACAGGAGCAGACAAGGTCCCTAGGTGATAATCCTCTTAACAATTAAATTAGCTACCAAGATGGTTTCAGAATATTCTGCCAAACAATTTTATAAAAAATCACAATTATCAAATGTGTCAAGAAATGTGAAAACCTGATGCCTGTTATAGTAAAACTGAGAGGCTAATGTCTTCTGAAGATATTGTTTGCCTAGACCTGTAAACCGCGTGCATCTTACATTCATTCTCCTCCACAAATCTTCCTTCCAATGTAACAGAATCAAATCCATCTTGTTTATCTCATGGGAATTGCACTTTAACAGGAAGACGAGTGTACAACAGTCATAATCTGATTCTTCCATATTAAAAAGACTACAAAATTTCAAGAATTCCTGTATTACGATCAAAATGAACTTTAATAGTTAAAGACTCAAAGCCAACGTAATCAACCTACCAAGTATAATAAAAGGTTAAATGTATCAACGAAAGAGAATCATGAAAAATAGTGTGAGTTCCATCACATAGGAATAAGAGAAGAAATTATAATTGTGGCAAATAAGTAAGCCTGCCTTAGGTGTTGCTAATCCTTTTATATAGTTGCATTTATCCTGCCTAGCAACTTGTTATGTAATCAACTGGAACAGAATGATGATTAATGCATACCCAAAAACTTATGCAAATATTGTTTGTCAAGACCATGCCTCTCCATGTTCATTCCCTATTATAAAGAGTATATCCAGAATGACAGAATCCGACCAGTCTTATATAACACAAAAAAATTGCACTTTAGAAGGACAATGAGTTCGAGTTGCCAGTATTAAAGCAGCAAGCCACTAACTGTGTTCTCTTTCAGTCAAGTGTGCAGCCTAGTGACTATCTAGCATCTTTGTCTTCTGATTTTGTTATCAAAGAAAAAACTTTACCGTTTTAGTTTGGTCTGATTTACTAAACTAAATATTAACAATCAATCTAGTTTATCACCATGGAACAAAAAATGAAGGGGGAACAGAGAACATGAATATTATCCATTGTGTTTATCAGTGTAGCTCCCTCCTCCGCCTTGTTGAGGTGAGTATCATCAGCTGAAATGGCCAACAGAACATAAATCAGAAAAAAGAAGATTCATAAACTGCCATGCCAGACCAACAAATCTAAGAACAAAATAAACAGTACCAAAATTTACTGCATTTTTTTCTTCTTTGAAAAAAATCCTGACTCCCCAACGGAAAACAAGAAAAAACAAAGCCTTTAATCATCCACATAATCACCAAGCCTCCAATTCATCCTCAACTCCACCACCTCCATTGTTGGCAATCCAAAACTCCCCCATCTCTTCTTCACCCTCCATAACCGACAAGCCAACTTCTTCGCCGCCGCTAATCAAATCCTCCCAACCATCATCACCTCCAATACCAGCATCAAACAAATATTCAAAACCATCTTCACCCACAAAGCCATCTCCTTTATTCTCATCCTCGCTATCACCCTCGCTTCCTCCGCCCCCAAACCCAAGATCACCAGCGGCCGCTATCCGCCTCCTCTCCCGTCTCATCCTCTTCCCTTCCCTGACCAGCTCCACCATTCCCTCCTCCAACTCAAGAAGCTAATCCTTCACAAGCAAAACCCATTGTCATCATAATCCTCAACCAAGAAAACAGAGTCCCTCTGCCCTTTGATGCTCACATAAAACATGTCAGGGTGTCTCACCAGCATCCCCCTCAGCCTGTTCGGCAGCCGGAACTCCTTCCGAAAGTGCGTCAGGTGGTTGATAAGCGTCCGCCTCTCCACCGTCATCCCCAACACCTCCCTCACCACCCCGCATGCCCTCTTCTCCTCCATCTCTGCTTCTGAGGAGGAGGCGGTGGTGAGGGGGGGGGGGAGCATGAGGAGCTTGAACGCGAGGGAGTCGAAGAGGCAGTCGCGCAGGAGGGATTCAAGGGCAGCGAGGGTGGCGGTGGCGTGGGACACCAGTCCCTTTCAGGCAAGACTGCGGCCACTGGTGCCCCCCCGGTGTACCTGAAACATGGAATGAGGTCCTCTACGCTCATCTGTTATCAGATGGCTACCACATTAGGAGGAATAGATTGTAGATGTAACATGTAGGGTGTTTTGGAAATGAGTTTCAAAAACCATTTAAAACAGCTTTTGAAAACAGTTTTTTAGGAAGTACATTTTTGTAAGATTCTTGAAAAAAAAAATTTATAACTAAAAACTGTTTTTCACCAGAGAAAAGTACGAATTCTGCAAAAAACGAATCTCCAAGAGCTGTTCAAACATGTTTTTAAACGACTACGTAAACAGCAAAGAAAGAAATCCTTTTTTTTGAGGGACATGTTTTCTGGATTAGTCCGGCTCAAGTTTTTGGATTCAGGGATTTCATCAGAACTCATGTCGCCGGAGTCCAACTCCTCCACCTTCTCAAGCTGCCTCCAGATATCCAACCTCTCTGGTGCACAAGTTGACACGAATCTGCAGCAGACATGACTGATTGGAGTCTAGCACAGATGACACAGAAGGTTTGATAGAAGGTTCTTTATTTCTGTAAGTTACAAACCAGGGTGGGTACATATCTTTGTATGGCGGCCAGCATTGCTGCATGACCTGATGACCCACTGCAGTAACCTGTAAATTTTGAGGTAAATTTTAGATCTACAATGTCATAATCAGTAGGTCAAAGGATGGAGGGATCTTTATTTAGTGTTTATAGGAAGTAAAAGATACATATGAGATGGAGGATCGATTCAGTTTTGGCAGGACGTATAGCTCGGGGATACTTCACTTCAGCAGAGATTTCCTAGAATTTTTGCGATTTCGGTCAACAAGGAAGGCAAGGCTTCTCAATTCTGGTCGAACCGAGGCGAGACAGGGTATTGGGAAGTCCTGGTATGTAGAAATCTCAACAACGATGAGGTGGACAGCTACCTCTTACTGTTGGAAGAACTGCAGGCTGCACCGATTAACCGTGAGCGGCGAGACAGAGTGGTTTGGGCTCCCAAGCCTAGAGAGGGTTTTTCTGTCAGCAGCAGCTACTCTTGGATAAGGAGAGGGAAGCCGATCACTCCGGTCACAGCAGGGAAACACAAGGAAGTCTGGGGTTGCAAAGCTCCTTTAAAGGTCCGAGCGTTCTTGTGGACGGTCTATCTGCAGAAGATTCTGATGAGATCCTGTATTGCGAGATGGGTACCCGACATGGATCCAGCATGTGTGCTATGTAGGGGAGAAGTGGAGACGGTGGAGCACTTATTTATAGCTTGTCCGTTTGCTCGGCAGGTATGGGACTGGCTTTGCGCGGTGTCAGGGATGGATGCTAGCTTCTCTTCTCTCGACGAGTTATGATTGGCAGGTAGGAGGCTGAGGAGACAAGGTGATCGGGGGGCTCGCGCAAAGATTTCACAATTGTTTGTGCCCGCGGTGATTTGGTCTATTTGGTGGACCAGGAATCAGGTTGCCTTTACAGGGGCCACTCCGTATTCGGAGAACATGTGGGAATCCACGGTTAGATGTATCCAAGACTGGGGTAAATTCTACGTCGGAGTGAGTGCAGTCGAGCTAGTGCAGGGAAGTTTCTCGATCATAGAGTGAATCCATAGATTTTTTGCCCCTTTGTTCGGGGCTGTTTTCCCTTTTTATTTTGTTCGGCTCGTGTTTTATGTTTCCCTCTTGGGCTTTCTCTTCATTTAATATATAAATGAGGGCGTCAGCCTACCATTTCACTCAAAATAAATAAATAAATCTTGATTCAGAAGCTGACATAAATTTTATAGTATTTGCCAATAGCAAAAAAAAATCTGTTCAAGTTCATGCCTTAAACAGAACAGGAGATTGACCGCAGTAAGATTCAGAGTGCATAGTGATGCAGGTAAATAATCCAACCAGGAGCCAAAGAGTAAAAACTGAAAGCGAGATTTAAAAATGGCTACCAAAGCAACTGGGTTGGCTCTTTGGCTAGAGCCATAGATTTTTGCTCCCAATAAGTAGTGAGTTTGAATCCCCGGGGGCTCACCTCTGTGTGTGTGTGTGTGTGTGTGTGAATTTGCAGTTTTTCCTTGCTGCATTGAAAGTTCTTTGTGCAACAAGATTATCCTAGAATGTGATTCACTTGCTCATTTTCACCTGATAGTGGGTTAAGAAAACATCGATGAGCTGGTGGATAGGGGTAGGGAAAATTGCAAAGGCTTTTGAAAAGATCAGGTTAATCATGTGTTCGGAGAGGTGGCTGATTGGATGTCCAATTATGGAAGCAAGATTCTCTCTATTAACCAAGGATGAGCTGGGATTTATCACTCAAGAATTTAGTCTGTTTTTTCTGAGAACTTTTCACCCAAATACACACACACACACAGATAGATGGATAGTAGATAGATAGATAGATCGATATAGATATAGATATGTATATATAAATGCAGGGGTGGTGTCCTATTTGATGATAAGAACCAATAATTATACAAAGAAGTATTTATAAGAGGCAACAGAGAATTCTTTAACTAGTGGTCATATGGAATTTATATACTAAAAATTTTCAGAAACACATACTTGTCTAGACTAGACAAATCTCCTTCCCATTATACAAATTAGAACCTCCTAAAACTCATATCAAGGCAACAGAGAGCAACTAAATGGTATATTTCTCTTCCACATATTTACACCATTTCATATATCAGTGTTTCAATAATAAAGGATATTAGTGTTCTGATAATCAAGGATATAATTGAGTTCTTCCTTCTGAGGTTCCACCAAACACTATCAGATCATATGTGCTTATCAGCCATTTCATAAAGAAATTTGCAAAGATAGTAGCTAGTGCATACATGATGTTATCGTATATGCAGAATTATTTAATGCTAAATTTGTCAATCTACGCTACAGATAAATCAACTTTTGTCAACTTTTCCAGTAAAACCTCAATTTACTCTCATCAAAATAACAAATTTGCTTCTTTTCTTTCACCAGAGCTTCAAAAACAACAGATATCCATCTAAGCTTCTCCAAAAGGGTTTTGTCTTATCAACTTTTCCAACCAAAAACACACCGACCCACCAAAGAAAACAAGAACAAAAAAAAGCTATTTTTATAGATAGAGAGAGAAAGAGAGCCTTCGACGAAGAGCTTTGAATCGATCCCCCTAGAGAGGAGAGAAGGGAACGAGAGACCTCTCATCACCCCCGCCATTGAAAGAACTCACTCTGTGTGTCGGAGAGGTCACACAATCGGAACATAACGCGGAAGGGTTTCGGGGGTTTTGGTGGACCTTTCTATTTAATGGTTTGATTTGATTGGTTTTTCAAATCAACGGCTGAGAAATTATGGACTTTCTTCATTATTTCACGCAAAATTGGCACCTCTGTTTCTCTTCGCTTCCTTCTCTCCTCCCCAGATCGAGTCTTCACTTCGACCCAACATTCCAAATTTGTGATCTTTTTTTCTTCCTTCATTAGCGATGAAGTTGGAAGCAGAGAAGCACGTCCAATACATTCTGTCCGTCGAAAAGGTTTGTATTTTTGAACTTGGGTTCTGTTTTTTAAGAGAACCCATCATTTATAATGTCTGATCGATTGGGGCTGACCACGCTTTACCTCCTCGGGAGGCTGGACTCCATCGACCAGGACGCCATAATCGATTGGGTGTTGCAGTGCCAACACGAGTCGGGTTCGTGCCAAAGCTCGTACTTTTTTTCTTTTTTGAAGAAATTAAAATGACCCGCCAACGTATTTCATGATTTTTCATCGGGTTTTCCATGCTTTAATCATATCTCATCTGGTAGAGACGTGTTTGAGTTTTCTGATCCATTGTCATTTATAGAAAGAAGGATAATTTAGGCCCCGTTTGGAACCAATTGTCAAACTGACTACGCAGAATCGAGTTTTTATATTTTAGCTTTTGGTTTTGGATTTTGGTTGTTATGTGTTAAATCCAACATGTACTGCTTTTATAAAAAAATCCACTTTAAAAAATTTGTTCCAAATGTAAATGTTTTGTTGTCAAATGAACATTTTGATTTCTCAAAAAAAAAAAAAAAGGTGAAAATTTTGGAAATGTTTTGTTGTCAACGTTTTATTAGTAAGCTTATCATGGTGAGCAACTTAGCATTAGCATTGTTATTGCTGAAGAGGTGATGATTTCATTCAAAAGGTAAGCTTTGCTGTGCTATGCAACTTAAAGAACATCTTTTGCATTCAATTCTTTGTTTTTCTTTGATATCCTTTAGGATTACAAGTGAGAAAGACTTGGGATAATGGATTTCAAACAGTCCTTTTAAGTAAATGTGAGCAACACGCATGTTAAGTTGTGGTTTTTATTTTCTATAGGTGGATTTGCTGGTAATGTCGGGCATGATCCCCATATTATGTACACACTTAGTATTGTACAAGTTTTGGTGCTTTTTGACAGGATGGATGTTCTTGATGTTGATAAACTGTGTAACTATATCCTTTTATTGGGAGGTTCAGGCTCAGGTTCTCATTGAATATGTTATATGTTCAATCTCTTGTTTATTAAAACAAATCTTAAGTTTTAAGCTTAATGGAAACACAAAAACCTATTGGACTGATTTTAGACTACTAACACAAGCCTGCCAACATAGTATATCGGTATATCCATTTTATTGTATAAAAACACTTGTGTGCATGAGGAAAAACTGGCGGCATGTTCTAAGATTTTCTGTTGGATATTCCATCATGGGTAATTTTTTGGTAAAAACTGCAAGATATCATTGTGTATTTGGTTCACTCACCAAATTTATACATTGAATGATCATTTTTTTTTTTGGTCGGTAAAGCCAAATTTTGTATCTCTCACAATATGGGACAAATGTACAAAATGAGTAGGGATACAAAACAAGTAAACAATACTTGAATAGCGATAGAAAAGAGATGTTGTGAGGAAACATTGTCTGTGAACAGATGCTGTGCATCCACCTCACCTCCATCCATGTATTCAGAATTGGCCAAAAAATTCCCTAACTTACATATGATTCAGGATTTTAAACTAGTTGAAAAAAGTGAGGTAGCCTTTCCTATTTGAGTTTTTCTCTTAAGAAAAGGGAACCACAAATATCCCTGTCTAGAAGAGCTTGTAGTTCAGACCATATTTGCAGTGGCTGGAAGCATGATTCTCCAAGAGTGGATCTCCAACTTGCAAGCAAGCCCACAGGAGCGTTTCCTTCCCGATAAATATGAGACAACTTAATGGATGAGAATAGATTGCAGTCATGCTTGATGGATCCATGTAAGCGTCGCACCCTCCATGGCACTAGGGAGCTGATATTTAGTCAGTGAATAGCAATTTTGGAATCAGTTTCCACCCATAAGCATTGAATCCCAAGAGACAACGCTCTACGAACACTTTGTCCAATCGCAAGCGGTTCCAAAAAGTTGATGGAGTGGTCAACTGTGCTAGCTGCCACCGCTGAGAGCATTTGTCCAAGATGGTCCCTGAAGAGATAGCCAAAGCCAGCCCTATCATCTGACCGGGAACCGTCAGTGTTTGATTTAATTCAATCAACGTCTGATCGATTGGGGTTGTTGATGAATTCAACGTTTGGTGAAAAATGAATTCATTCATCTCAAAATAGAGTGATATACAATGTTTATAAAAATATATACATCATTAGATGATGTTTACTATTTAAAAAAAAAAAAACATGTGTGGTCTGAATTTTAGACGATAAAAATGACTGAGTCTAACATTTTCCTAAAAATTCATCGGACCATCCAATTTATTCCTCTTGAAATTAAGGCCATGCAATTATGATCATTCCATCTTGATTAGGGGTGTAACTCGGGCTTTCCATCGGGTTTTCCAAGATTTGATCATATCTCATCTGGTAGAGACTGTTTGAGGTATCTGATCCATTGTCATTGATAGAAAAGGATAACATAGGCCCCGTTTGGAACCAATTGTTAAACTGATTTTGAAAAATCCAGTTTTCAGAGAACCGGTTCTAATGAAATTGATATTTTTAAATTATAGGTTTTGGTTTTCAATATTGGTTTTTATGTGTTAAAACTTAAAAGTCAACAAACACAGCTTTCATGAAAAAAGCTATTTGAGAGAAGCTTTATTGAAAATGTTGTTTTTGAAAATTGGTTCCAAATGTAAATATTTTGTTGTCAAATGAACATTTTGGTTTCTTAAAAAAAAAAAGTGAAAATATTGGAAATGTTTTGTCAATGTTTTATTAGGAAGCTTATTATGGTGAGCATTGTTATTGCTGAAGAGGTGATGATTTCATGCAAAGGTATGCTGTGCTATGCAACTTAAAGGACACCTTTTGCATTCAGTTCTTTGTTTTTTTTTTTCGATATCCTTTAGGTTTAGAAGTGAGAATTGCATTGGAAAAATGGATTTTAAAAGGATTCCCATGAATTAAATGTGTGAAACAAGCATGTTGAGTTGTGGTTTTTATTAGTTTAGGTGGATTTGCTGGTAATGTGGGGCATGATGGTTTTTATCTTGTACACGCTCGGCGCCATACAAATTTTGGCGCTTTTTGACAGGATGGATGATCTTGATGTTGACAAATTGTGTAACTGTATCCTTTTTATTGGAAGGTTTGGGCTTAGGTTCTCATTGAATATGTTATGTTCATTCTCTTGTTTATTAGAACAAATCTCAAGTTTTAAGCTTAATGGAGACACAAAAGTCTTGGGTTTTAGATTACTTATCGTGAGGGACATGGAAATTCTGCTAACACAAGCCTGCCAACATAGTAGATCTATGTTATTGTATAAAAATACTTGTGTGCATGAGGAATTACTGGCAGCATGTTCTAAGATTTTTTTTTTTTTTTGTTGGATATTCCATCATGGGTAATATTTTGGTAAAAACTGCAAGATATCATTGTGTATATGGTTTACCATTTACATAGGATGATCATTTTGAATCATCTGATAGTTTGACAGGCAAATGTGTCATGTTATGTAACATATTCTTGATTGATCATGAGTCACATGGACATTTGATCTTTTGATATTGTGTTATTACCTCATACAGGCTCAATATCATGGATTGTCTAAGCATTTCTATGCATTACCTGTGAAATGGTCTCCTGCACATTGCTCTGTGCCTCAGATGTCAATCCTTTCTGCAATACTTATAAATTGGTACTCATTGAACTTCTTTATTGAACTTCATTGAAAACATACTACTAGCTTTGATTAAATTTTACAATGGTAAACATATACAAGAATGGGTTCTTTCAAGCCTAATCATGATCGACCGGGTGGAATGGATCAACAAAAACAAGCTTTCAGACTTCATCTTAGAATGTCAGGTCTGTATCTCAAGCCCAAAATGTTATGTACCTATATAATTGTACGTAAAGAACTCGCATACAGTCTCTACATGCTCTGAATTTTTTTATTTTTTTTTGAAAGTGTACTTCAAAGCATGTACCTTCATAAAAAAAGAAGAAGTATATACTCCAATGAATTGTTTATACTTACAAAAAAAATTAAAAATTACATGTTTTATTTAATGAAGTATATATCTTATCAGTGAAATGGGACTGTATGTGGAGAGCTGCCAGCTTCAAAATGTTCTCATAAGTTTTATAAAGTGTTTAGAAGTGTAATATTGATATTGTTGTTATTAAGGACGCTGAGGGGGGGGGGGGTCTCAGACAGATGATGTTGTTCACATTTACCATACTTATTTCGGCGTCATAGGTAACCACCACCTACACCCACGCCAACATATATATGCATGAAATATGAATCGTCAATGATACTTTATAATAACTTATGTTCATCTGTTGATTCACAGATCTCTCCCTTTTGGAGTATCCAGGGCTACTGATCATGCGTATGCGTTGCCCGTTGATGTGGTTGATAGGATTTTCATCAAGGAAACAAAAACAAGATAGAGTTGCTTATATACATGATATTGGCCATCATTTACAAGAACATTATGCAGTCTTAGTAAGAGATGAGAGGGTTAAGGATTTACTCGCGGTGAGTTGTCACATTGTTCGAGGAACCCTAGATGTTGTAAAGGATCGTCAACAAGGGGGCTCTAGTGCGGATGATGCCATGTGAATTACTAGAACCATGTGAACCGTATGGCTAACCTTATAACGAAAGTTTCATAAGGGTAGTGGAGAGTGTATGGCTAACTCTATAACGAAAGTTTGGTAAGGGGACTGGAGCAAGCTACCATGAGATAAAAGATCTTCTTTCTAAAGAGATTCAATTTGAAACTATTATATGTTAAGATCCAATATTGAAATCATTTTAGAGGTTTCCTCTTACGTTTTTGTCCATGTCAACAAACAGTTTTGAAATACCTTGACCAATGTTGTAAAAAGAGTTAGGCACAGAGGGTTAAGAAGGGACTAGGGATTAATCAATAACTTTTTAAAATAATATATATATATATATATATAATAATGTTAGACTATAATACAAGGTAATTTAATAGCTTATTAATTAATTAAGAATCAATAAAAAAAAGTGGCCAGGAGTTAAGCATTGCGGGTTGGGTCTGTCTACACGTAAGGGGGGATTAATGAGGACCCAAAAGAGATTTTCAAAACATTGACCTCGATTTTTCTAGAATAGGTCCGAGTCAAGTAGCAATGATTCGAATAAAAGTAGATTTTTTGTCGCTTGGCGTTGGTCGATGTAAGTCAATGAAAATCTCGAGACATTTAAATTCTTGTTGCATTATATAAATTTTTTTTATCTAATTATCAAACTTCTTGGGAACTCGTGATCCCCTTAAAACAACTCTGCGTCAATACTGCAAATGGACGGGGTGGGTGCGTGGCACCGTTTGAAATAGATATCTCTTCTATTTCTTACGATCACCGCACATCCCATGGCTTTTTTTCTCTTCTCCTTTATGTATTTTGCGTCTTCACTTTCTTGTATCCCTTTTGGCCTAAGGCTATTCGATTAATACAATCGCGATAGCGTTGGTCTACCAGTTTTGAAAAAAAAAATACTGCAAATGGAAGCAATCCATTTTTTTTTTTTTCCAAAAACTTCATTTCATTAATCCTTCACAAATGCAGTGGAAGTCACAGAGTGGTTGATGCTTCAATTAATTCTCCCACCCGTTACAGATAAGGCTTTTGTTCAGTGTTTCTGTCACTTGTCATATTAAGGATGACAGCATGGTTTGACCTAGGTTTATTATTAAAGAAGTGCATGCATTCACCAAAAAAGAACTACACGATCCAATGAAATGAATGTAATCCTTTTTACATTTCTCTAGGCGATTTCATGTACCGAATTAGAACCCATGCACGGATGATTCGAGTATATGAACTCCGGAAAAGGAAAGGGTATCTTCATTCAAGGTGATCCTTGCGAAAAAAATTCACCTAGCATTCTTTCAAGATCCTCCATGGTGTATCTGATGTATTTCTAAGGGTTCTTGCAATTCTCAATCATATGCCTGAATCGCAAAGTCGATGATTAGAAACACAATTCAGACCCCCGAGCTAATGAGAGTTAATAGTTCAGACACCCGGGCTAATGTTGTGAATAGAACAAAAGCATGTAATATAAGCATGTGAAACATACCAAAACCATTTATGGAAACTTTGATATGTATACGTAAGAATTTCAGGGACTCAAACCGTCCATTGATATTGTATTTGATGGAGTTCCTCAAATTGCATATTGAATGAATTGAACCTGAGCACAAAAAAAAAAAAAATGGCTTATTTTCATGATCACTTGTCATTGTTCAACCTTATTTTTTTATAAAAAAAAAACTGTTATTGTGTTCTTTAGTTTATCGAGGGTGGAATGATGATCTCCCCTGCCATGTTCTCCCCTGCCAAGTTTGGTCGGTGTTGCTTGTCATACCTGATGAATCACATGCCCCAACAAACTCTGGGAGGCGCGATGCAAGCACAGATCATCTCTCTCGAGTGGTCCACTGCTATTTATTAGAAAATATCATTCATTTTATTAATAATTTTTTTAATTTTTTATATATATGAATCAATACAATTTATTAGAAAATATCATTCATTTTATAAAACAACAAATGTTATTATATGTAATGTGGTTTGAATTGGAAACATAGCTGAACTTCAAAGATGGTTGGCGATGAAGGCCCCCGATCATGGTGGATGATCCTATTTGTTTCTATTATTTATGGATGGATATATTGATATGGTTCCGGTTAGATTTTTTTATTTATTCGGTTGAATTATCTACTATTTTTGTTTTAAAAGGGAGATGAGAAGGGGGGGGGGGGGGGGGGGGGGGGAGGGGGGGGGGGTGAAGCAACCAGAAGTGAATTTAAACCTAGTAAACACAATAGTTCCATTCATAACAGATGGCAAGGCATCATCCATTTTATGGGTTCAAATAAGTTCTTAAAATCAAAGTGAAAAACAAGTTGCGGTAGAAATTGCCATTCATAAGGATTTGAAGCATATGAGGTTTTATAATTTCTCCAACAAATACATATTGCACAACAACCAATTAATATCCTAATTAACAAAATTAATGGAAATTTATCAAATCATGGGATTTTGGTGAATGGGTGCATTTATTCCCCCAGGTACCTCCCCATCCCCACCAAAAAAAAAAAAAAAATTATTCTTTTCATTATGCTATAATTTCAACAAACCCTACATCTTACACTATACATCAAAATGAAGTCATGCAAATGCATGCATCGGCGCGGCCTACAACATACTGGGTTGTTGCTCATAAAATCAAGCCCGGCCAAGCAATGTCCCCATTTTTTTCTAGTCAAAGAAAGACAAAGTTCAAACCTTCACCTTTTAGAACAACTCCAACCACATTTTATATCAAATTTGAATAGTAGTGTGCTCTAATCACACTTCATATCCATCTCCAAATTTAAAGATTTGGATTTGACCCTCCATATTTGAAGGTCATCTCCAAAAAACATTTTTCACTTTTTATATTATACACTAATTACTTCAATCTAATGTATATTTAGATCCGCTAATCCATTTTTAATAAAAATATTATAATTGGAAAGATTTCATTGAGACTTTAACATTGATACTAATATTAAATTATTTTAGTATTAATTTTAAATAAATCCTCTTTGATTATTCAATAATTATTTTTATTTATTTAATTAAAAAATTAATAATTTAAAAATAATTTAAAAATCATTTAATAATAGACTCATTTTAATTATCTTAATGAGATCTTTTCGATGATATAATTTTTTTTTATGTAAATGGATTAATAATAATAATATTTATTAATAAGTTTTTATATAACATTATATGATTTAAAAATTATATGAAAAAATGGAGGGTGATGGTCATAGTACAACACCCTTCAAAAATAAATTTTTTTAAAATATATTTTGAAGTTTAGATTGGAGATGCTCTAAAAAAATGTGAGTGTTTTTTTTTACCAAACTAGCAAAGCCATGGGGACCACTTTTACCCCTCCCTGACACAAACCTCTTCATCTCACCTTCACATGCAGTGCCTCACCATATCAAAATGGATTAATAATAATAATAATAATAATAATATTTATTAATAAGTTTTTATATAACATTATATGATTTAAAAATGATATGAAAAAATGGAGGGTGATGGTCAGAGTACAACACCCTCCAAAAATAAATTTTCTTAAAATATATTTGAAAACTTAGATTGGAGATGCTCTAAGAAAAGGTGAGTGTCCCTTTACCAAATTAGCAAAGCCATGCGGAACCACTTTTACCCTACCTGACACCAACCTCTTCTTCTCACCCTCACATGCAGTGCCTCACCATATAAAAAAAAAAATGTTTTAAATGGTCCGGATTCTCTTCTCTTTTTTTTTTGTTTGTATTTTCTTTTTATTTAGTAGGACTACCATATCATCTCACTTATGGCTCTTTATGAATGCAGAATTATTTTTTTTACTAGATAATTATAAATCCTGTCTTAAATAAAAAAATCAGTATATTATTATTGTTGGTGATAAAAAAAAATTTGGTATACAAGCCCCAGATAGAATAGATTGAGGTCATCTATAGTTCTTACTAAAATCTTTATTTAAATACCATTAAAATTTTAAGTAAAAGTTTCATTAAAAATGATGTGTCTTTATCCATCACTTTGTGTTTTATTTAAATCTTTTAAAAAATATAGAGTTCAAAATAAATAGCAATTAAAAATTTAGATAAATGTTAATCTCTTTTATTTTGATTTGTATAAAATTTAAGTAAAAATTTAATTTATTAAGGATATGTACATGATCAGAAATCCAGAATTTTAGATGATTTGTACTCAAATTATATATATTTAAGTATTGGAATGAAAATGATTTGAATAATAATTGTTGTTTAATAGTTGTTGTAGATGATTTATTACACTTCAATGTATTAATGGAACATTAAACATTTGAGACTTATTTTACCGGAAACATTGCTTTATCAATCAAAGAAGAGGTGGGGTGATAAATGTGTCAGAAAAAAGAATCACAAAAAGTGTGAAACACCAATAAAAATTAAAAATGTGTCAGAAAAAGAAAAATGTGTCATAAATATTGCTGGGGAATCATAAAAAATGTGTCAGAAAAAAGAAAAGGCATCATCAATGGATGTTGGACGATAAATGTGAAACATCAAAAAAAAAAAAAAAACACATTGAGTCATCATCGTCCGATTAAAATGGTGATGATGTGGCAGTCCCTAATTGAAAGATAAATAAATCTATGCATGGAAAAGTAGAGGTGGTAAATTCAAAACAAGGGATGGGGGAGTGGTTTTTTTGGAGGGTTATATAAGAGGGGTTTGAGTGTATCATCTTCATTTTGAGAGTTGTTTGTAGAGTTTTCTTTGGTGGGTGAAAGGAAAAGAAGTGTGAGAGAAAGGTACGAGATTGTGTTTTTTTCCTTCTTTCCATTCTCTTTTTCACATCTCTCTCTCTTCCTCCCTCATATTCCAACCCCCTTTAAGCACCAGTGCATCCAACCCATGCTCCCAGAGCATCTCCAACTATGCTTCTTACTCATAAGTCCCCTTACAATTTCAATCGACTGGTCCCATTGAAAAGAAAAAAAAGAAGAAAAACTTTTTATATGTAAAATGGAACCCTCTCTCTACACCACCCTCCTTACCCACAAGTCCTCTACAAAATCCTAAAGTGTCACCCCCTCTCTAAAATCTCTCTCCCACCCAGCCCTGTGAAACCCTAAAATCCCCAACCCCTGTGAAACCCTTCACATGGTGAAGGTGGAGGACTCAATGGTGGGTCTCCATCCCGCTACCATCTCTGTTCCTACCGCCATTATTGCTGTCGTCGCCGTCGTCTTCGCTGCCCCCGTCACTGTCGCCCTCGTCGTCGCTGCCAATGCAATTCCCGTGCCGCGGGCCTATTTTGTACGCTGCCATTGCCGTTGTCCTTGTTTCCTCTACTGCCGTTGTTGCTGTCATCCCCGCTGCCACCGTCGTTTCCACCGCCGCTGCCACCGCTGACCTCTCCATCGCCGTCGCTGCCGCCTCTACACTCCCCATCACCGTTGCTGCCCTCCCCGTCGCCGCTGCCCTCTCCCATCTCCAGGTCCACCGGGGGACGTTGAACCAGCCACGGATATCGACAGGAGAGAGAACATAACAAAGCATCGATCGCTAAGAAAATAATCGTAACTACTATGACAATTACCTTCACATTCAGTGTGGCTCTCACTGAAATCAAGTGCCGATCCTTGAGCCCCTAATGGAAAAAAAATTGGCTCGGGGAAGTAGATTCTGATGCTTGTGGTGCTCAACGTGATGCGCAATGAGCAAGGGTGGGGGCACGAGGCGGCAGAACCCATGTAGTGGTGAAAAGTGAGACTATAGGAGCTAATTCTACTTTTTTAGTGCTGCTCGTCAGTCACTGAACTCTCTAAAACCAACAGTAAAAGGAAAGAAAGGTAAAACAGAAGAAAAAAACTCTTAAAAAGTGTAGGAAGGGAAGCTCCTTCCACGAGGACAAGAGGGGCATGGATTGTAGCTTGAATATTAAAAACAGCAAAAGCATACATACCTAAGTTTGGACCCCCATTTTGTTTTTTAAGGTTTAATGGAGCGCAACAAACATGCCACTTCCTATTTAGGGTCCGTTTGGAAACACAGATTGAAAAATAGCTTTTGGAATAAAGCTGCTTTTTAAGATGATTTTAGACCTTGACTTTTTTATGAATTTTTTTTTTAAATCAGGATTTAATATTTGAAAGGAATTTAATGTTGGCAGAGAAAATTGTTTTTCAATTCAAAAAAATCGATTCCGATCAAAAAGCGTTGTTTTTGAACTTTTTAAAACACAGATTTCGAGAGAAAAATTAAAAAGAATCCAGCTTCCGATTCTGCAAAAAGCTGTCCCGTTTGACTACACGATTTTAGCTTTTCAGCTTTTCAAAAAGCAAAAGCACGTCCAAACGCGCAACCAAACGGGGCCTTAGTATAATCAACATTTGACTTAGTTCTTACAGAACTAGTGAACAAGAATAACGAAAAGAAAAGATAAAAAGAAAAGACTTAACCATAGTTAACACAACCCTTGTCACACACCAGTCACCACTTTATAGAGCCAAACCCACAGTAAGATTTTTTTCATTTTCATCTAAATTTTTTAAGAGAAAATTTCATATAACCCCCTCGTAAATTACTAGATATCGATGGAACCCATACACTTTTTCTCTGAAATTCATATAATATCTTGTAAACACATATGTAAATTTAAATAGCCCATTCTGTCAATCAAATTATTCATTGGTTGACTAACATTTAATTCAACACTGAAAGTTACTTTCTTATCCTTGTATCAAAATGGGTAAACCTAAACTACTATCTAAACATGTTAATTATCTAGGAAAAAAATGAATATGATCTGAGTCTATATCCAAAAAAAATAAAAATATTAGATATTCGAAGATCCAGAGTTCCCAACCTTTGCCCATAATATTCACATAATATTCTGGGTTAAGCTAACATAATATTTACATAATATTCTTAATCTATCTATAATGTAATTTTAACTCAATGGATGATTTTGGATTTATATATGTATTTATAGGGGGTTATGGGGTTATATAGATTGCGGGAAAAATCAGGGGCTTACATGAATATCAAGCAGTTTGCAGGGGGTTAAATGAGTTTTTTCTCTCTTTTTTTTAAATCTTCTGATTTTATGGTTTCTTTTTATCACATACATGCACGTATATCAATAATAATTTATTGTGCTATCACAATGTATCACAAAAAATTTATCATTTTTTAACTTAAAAAAATACACAATTGCATCTCATTATATTTTTTTATTTTATATAACATCAGTAGTACTTTGATAGAAGAGTGTGTGATTTAAAAAAAAAAAAAAAAGAAGAAAAAACAATGTGAACTCCAAATAAAACTGCAATTACGTCTGGACATGCATATCATTTTTCATTTTTTGTGTGACCTGTTCATGTGCATGTGTTGTGTTAAGCGATGTTGTACAATTAAAATGTATGGGAAAATATGTGTATACGTTTGCGTTTTTTACTCAAATAAGTTTGCTTATATTCAAGTTCGAATTGAACATTAACGCTAAAATGGCAACCTAAATCCGTTCAAAAGTTGGGTTAGGTCACATTTAATCCATCTAAGTTGCACCACTAATTCTACTGTTAATGAGAGTGTTAATGAGGAAGGGTGGGGAGGAAGAGGGGGGGGGTTTCTGGTTGTTAGAAGAAGGGCTTGGTTAGGGTTTGAAATTATGAATTCATGAATTCCATGTTCTCAAAGAAATGTTCAGATCTGTATGAGTCTACTTTATCTTGACTAGTTTTGGGCCACTTAAAATGGCTTCTCATTCATTTTTTTTTTTTTTTCTAAAGCATTTTTTTTTTTTTGGTTTTATTGCTATTGAAGTTGATGGGTTTTATTGGATTTAATTAAATGATTCATCATTGAATTGACCTGGTCGTAGGCTTTGTGAATGGGATGTACATGTGAAATGAGTTAAAAAAGGAAGCATTAATTATTATTATAGTGGGTTACTATTGAGTATTGTTCAGCCAATTTTACTAATTATGATGCAATTCAATTAACTTTAATAACACATGATGGGTTGTATTTCTAAGAAAAGAACGAGTTTGAAGAAAGAATGGGTGGTAAAAATGGGACACTGTCATTGTGAAGGGTTTGTTTTGGATATCTATTTATTTTATCTTATGCGTTGGGTCTGTTTTTATCTGTATTGGTTGGTTTTAGACTTTGGATGAAAACAGCTCTGTTAATGGGGTTAAAATCAATTGTTGTTTGTTTGGATTCACAGGCTCTTGTGAAGCCACTGCAAGGTCCAACACCAGGTCCTAATGAAATTCATTGAATGGTTGATCATATTAGAAAATATGAAGGCCAACTACGTACAATCAGTGCAATATAAATGGGTCCACAGAGAAAGGGTGCAGGATGCTGAGGCTCTAGGACAATTTGCCAGAGATAGACAAGAGGATGGTATGCTGACTGAATGAAGAATGAAATACAGGCCTTACTAAGGCCCGTTTGTATACACACTTTTTGATTGTATATAGATTTAGGGTGAGTGAATCTCACCCACTAAATGTAAGTGTTTTGAAGTACAAAAATATAGGGTTAAATGCATATAACCCCCTGAAAGTTAGCGTATATCAAAAAAATCCCTCATTTCTTCGAATATCCATATAACCCCCTCAAAGTTATCGATTAATACAAATACACCTCTACCGTTATCTTACCAAGTAACTAAAGTTAACTTAACATAATAAAATTACAAATACACTCCTCTCCACTTTAACCTAATTTCTCTCCCTTCTCTCCCATCTCTCCCAAATCGAAAACCACCTCCGTTGCCAATCCCACCCTTTCCTCCACAAATCCTACCTCTGCCGCCTCATCTCCTCCTCCCAGTGCCACGTCCTCGAAAGCACCCTCAAAGTCATCGGACATAATCACTTGGAAGCTTCAAAAGTACATGCAAGGGAAGAAGAAGAAGAAGAAGATCGGTTTATATAAATCAAGGGAAAAAGAGTAAGATCAATGAGGTTTATATAACCAATAATGGCAACGGTCACAAAAATAACTGTTGGGAAGAAGAAGAAAAAGAATGGATCATTTTGGATTTTTTTGTATAAAGCAGGGGTTTATATGAATATGTGAAATAAGAAAGTAGGTCCTTTTGGATTAATGACACAAATAAGGGGGTTATATGAATATAGCACTTAGCTTCCAATAACAAGGGTATTTTTGTAATAGATTTGGGTCCTTTTAGATTTATTAAACAAATCAGGGGGTTATATAAATATGTACATCAACAGCCAACGGAATATTTTTGAAATATTTTTTTTTTTAACAGAAAGTTAACCATGGGCTAAATGCTTAACCCAATCCAACTCGACCCTCGGATTTGAGAGGCCCAACTCCAACCCAACCCGTTGGATTTGGTTCGGGTTCGGGTTGGGTTCAAATTCGATTTGGGTTGTGTTGGATTTGTATTTGACTTCTAAGATGTATTATTCTAAATAATTAAAACTTTGTAAAAGTCAATGTTCCACATAGTAAACATAAGAAAAATGAAATTAAAGAACATTTTTATTAAAAATATAAAAATAAAACTATAGAATTGATATATTATATGTAAAAATAAATTGAACAATTCAAATTTTATTTTATAATAAATTAAAAAATTAAAATATGATTTAGAATATTTAAATTTATCATTTCTATTTTGATTTCGGATTGGGTTCGAGTTTCCAATCCTTCAACTCAAATCCAACCCAAATTTGCTCAAATTCAGATTGAATCTGTACGTTAAAACTCCAATCCAAACCCATTCAAATATCGGGTTGGGTCAGGCTTAACTAGTCCAAGTTGCACTCCTAGTCTTAATGGAAGGAATAATTTTTTTATTTTTTTTTCAAAATCTCGTATCAGTAATTAAAAATTGTTTACAAGACCGTCCGATCATGATCTTGTGGTCCTCAGCTTTCACTAAAATTTATGCTCCGAATCAATGATCGCAAACAACTCAAGCCATTTTAGTGGGAAATACAAGATTCAATGCACCTAGACAGACGAACCCATCCACGGCTCCTTTATTAGATGAACCACAGGAGAAAATTGTGTGTACAAGGAATCTAGACTCTCTTTAGATTCATTGAATCTGGTTACAATTAAAGGTTCATTGGACCTGGTCCACATTAGCCAAACACGGACTCACTAACTGAAAATACACACACTGACTCCATTCAAGCCCATCTGACGAGGATACACGTGGATGTCATGTCAGTAACACGTGGCAAATTGTGGGTCCCCAGAGTGATTGACTTCACGTGGACCCCGCGAATGGGACAGTGACGGCTCCTATTTTTCAGGTGCAACACTCTCGGGTCCATTTTTTTTTAAAATTATTATTTTATTTAATAAAATATATATATAACGATAAAATACATACTCTATTCATATTATTTATATAAAAATATATAAAAATTTTAATAAGTATATACTTCGATACAATGAGTGGAGGTTAACAAGGTATATCAATAGGGTGTCACTCTGGTGTACCAAGGCTGTCAACCTGTGTACCAAAAGAACATGTGGGGCATGTTCAGCACGTGTTTATGGGGATTGGGGACGGTTTATAGCCCAGGCCAAGGTCGTCCACCTGGGTGACGGGGGCCTGCGGATCGTGAGGTGAATGGGGGTTGTGGTGTGCCATCTCACCGATTAGATAGCTCTTCTAACCCGAGATGGCGGCGTACCCCCTTTAGGCCTGTTTTTTCCCTGCTGTATCTTTACTTTCCTTGTTGTATTAGCTATTCTCCCTTTTCTCAGAATTTGTAATTCGAGTTCAGTAATGAAATCGAATAGCAAATATCTATCTTTTTCAACAAAAAAAATAGGGTGTGACTCTGTTGCTTTTGGTTTTTGGTGAAGGCTCCGTTTGAAAATACGTTTGAAAAATAAGATATTTAATAAAGTGGTTTAAATATACTTGATTCCTGAAAAACACATTTTCTGCACTTTTTACTCTTTTGTACCAAAAGCTGTAAATAACTTTTTAATGAAGTCTGTTTTTTAAAATATGTTTGACAACATTTTTCTAGCTTTATGTTTAATTAAAAACAGAATCATCTTATTGATGTTGCCAAAAGCCCCCTAAACACCTCTTTTCCTTTTTTTTTTTTTCATTTTCTTTTATTTATTTTCTCTTACCTCATTTTGGAGTTGTATTTCAAAATGAGAAATAAAATCATGATAGCAATATCTACTTTTTTTTAAGAAAAAAAAAAAAGATATATTGGGACTACTTTTAAAACGATAAAAATAACTGAGTGCAGCAGAGTTCTAAACTAAAATACTCAATTTGAATACGAACTTGACCCCAATACGAAGCGTTCAATTCAAATCGAACCCAACCTCCAACATCCGGTTCGGGTCCAGGTAAGCCCGCCTCATCCAATACTCTCAACCCAAATCTAACCTAATTTGATTAAGGTTTTTCTAATGCATTGAATCCGACAGAAAAAAATTCCAAACCTTAGAAGGTGAACGACTCTTACAATCACCGGAGTGTACGAGAGACATCCCCTCACCGTCTACAAATACGAGACACACAGGTCTCCATCAAAAAGAAAAAACGAAACGAAAAAAACAGGGTCTCGAGAGAGAGAGAGAAAGAGCAATATTTGAGGATTACCGAAACTAACCCTGACAATGGCGGCAATACCGGTGAGGTTCAAGAGGGCGACGTGGGCAGCATGGGACGAGACAGCGTGGGCGAGGCTCAGCAGCGGAAGCGAACACTCGGCGGAGTCATCGTCGGCCGTTGATTCGGTGTCTCCGGATCTGTCTGATCTGGTGGACTCCTTCATAGAGAGCACCGACGGTGATGAGAGTGATGTGGGTGTACGGGATGGACGGTGGGAGATGGAGGAGGAGGAGGTGAAGGGGGAGGAGGCGGTTGTTGGGAAGGAGAGGTTGGTGGGGTATTTAAAGGGGTCGGGTGAGGCGGATCGGATCCGGGAAGTGGTGGAGAAGGTTGTGGGTGGTGTTGTCGGGTTGGGTCTGGCCGGGTTTAAGAGACGGCTCATGACCCGATTAAGAGAGGAGGGGCTCGACGCAGGTATCAGCTCATGCGTTTTGATTTTATTTTTTTAAGTTGGATTTGAACAATGTATATTACATATTCGAATATAGATATTTGGTAGCATATTTTGAAGCATAGTCACAAAGTATTATAAATTTTATTGAATGTTTGGAAAAATTCATTGATCAAATATTTCTCGTACATATCATTTTGACATGTTTTGTTTATCCAACTATGTGTTAGCATATTCTTTGTAATAAAAAAAAAAACCTCTAATTGTTATTATCATTTTCATGTGTATTTTTAGAATATGTATTAAAAAAAAGTTTAATTAACCGTAGTTTAGTTTCACGATGCATTCAGTATAATTTATGAATGTATATATACAATATCGAATGAAACTTTTGAATGTGCAGGTCTCTGCAAGTCACGGTGGGAGAGGTCCGGCCATGTCCCCTCTGGGGACTACGAGTACGTCGACGTCATCCTCGACAACGGCGCCCGCTACATCGTCGAGGCGGGCCTCGCCTCGGAATTCGGCATCGCGCGGTCGACGAGGCAGTACGCCGCCCTCCTCGACGCGCTCCCGCCGGTTTTCGTTGGCACGCCCGAGTCCCTGAGGGGGCTCGCGCGGGTGATGTGCGCGGCCGCCAAGGCGTCGATGTGCGCGCGCGGGATGCACGTGCCGCCGTGGAGGCGCAAAGGGTACGCGCAGCGCAAGTGGTTCGGGCCGCACAAGCGCACCACGAACGAAAGCAGCGCGCGTGAGGGCGGCGGTGGGTTTGCATGCGCGGCGCGGACGGTGGGGTTCACGGAGAGGGTGCGCGCAGAGAGGTATTGTGGGGTGGAGTGGATTGAGAGGGGGGAGGGGTTGAGATTGGGGGGAGGGGAGGGTGGAAGGGCTTTAGGTGGGGTGTATTTGTGAATGCATGGGAGGGTTTTATTATTATTGTTGTTTTATTTGGTTAAAATTTTGTGTGTGTATATTGTTTATATGTGAAACTAAAGTCAGGGTTGGTCAATGAGCCCAAGCGGCTCTTGCTCGGCTCGGTTGAACCTCGTTTTGGGTTCATTCGATTAGATAAATGAGTCATGTTTGAATAATTTTTAAAGCTCTGTTGTGAACGAGTTGAATCCCAACCAAGCCCGAGCCTATATGAGTTTATTTTGAATATGATTGTTTAGTGATGATTTTCGAATATGATTGACTATTTTTTACATGTGATCTGTTTTCTACATGTTTTAATTGCTAAACGAGGTTTTTTTTTTATTTAGACGAGCCCGAGTTCGAGTCTGCACTCGAGTTTGTTTTAACGAGCTTTTCACTAACTAAACAAGTCGAGTTTAAATAAAAACCTAAGCATAAATGAGCCGAGCTTAAACATGTCAAAGCTCGACTCGTTTACCACCCCTAGCTAAAGCAATGGAAAGTTTTTGAAGTTACATGAAAAGTCGAGTTAGCATTTGGAAACATGTTTTACACGAATTTGTGTTTGAACGAACTCAGTCAGTTTAAACATCAAACATGCATTAAATTTTTCAGATGAAGAGAATATATTGAGAAAATACACGAGCCTCTATTTCCTGCATCGTTGAAATTTGTTTAAATTTTTTATAAATAATTATACATTAATTAGAATATATACATTCCTCATTAGTTAAGATATACAATTTTTTTGAAAAAATAAAAAACCATTGGGATATAAAGATGAAGATCAGAGCAATCCTTGTGAGGTTCCTCCCTCATTTTTTTTCTTATTTTTTGTTTTCCCTTCTCTTATCATCCTTTCTAATGAACAAAATTTCAATTACGAAAAAACATCTTCAAAAAACACATTTGGGCACTAAAAAATCAAATTTTTTATTTTAAAAAATGTGATCACCAATCGAAGCAAAGCTGCTACGAACACAAAGCCAGCAGAAAGCCTGGAAAAGGCGACTCTTTTTTTGATGTTCAGAGAAGGTCTTCAAAGGATGCCATGGATTTCAAGACATCCCCCTCTATCTATTAATCCCTTCTCTCTTAACAAAAAAAAAAAAAACAGTTTGGATGATCTTTAAAAGAAGGCATTGACGCCGATGGAGACGACGACGACGATCGATCAGATTTAAAAACTTTCCGATTCGATTTCGCTACGGCCGATTTGGCGTCCACATAAAGATTAGGGCATCATTTGCCCTAACTTTGGAGATTGATTTGGGGGAGATGAAGAACTGTAGAGAGAAACCCTAGATTTTGGGGACGATCGAAAGTGATTGTTATTTATAGTCATCGTGCTCTTGTCAAGACCGTTTGATTGATGGGCTTTACGACGTCTGATTTCCGGAAAATGATATACTCAGCCTAAATGCAGCCTGGCACGCAGTCTCTATCTCAGCAATCCGATGTGGAGACTGCGCGACGGGTAGCAAAAGAGACTACGTGTATCAAGTGGGTTGATCCCGACCCAGCTTGAAATTTAGATGGATTTGAGTTGGTGTTTTAGATTTCAGGTTTACCTTGATCCTGAACTAGAGCAACTTAAACCTGATTTGGGTTGAATTTGATCGTTTGGGTTGAGGGTTAGGGACCTCGGGTAACTCGAGTCAACCTGAACCTGAAGTTTCCAAATCTAAGTAAAGTGTTTTTAGCAAAATTATAATTTTTAATTAAAATTTGAATCGTACAATTTATTTTTATTTAAAATATTTCACTTCTATAGTTTCCATACCTTTATTATCTAAATAAAAATGTTCTTTATTTTTGTCTTTTTATTTTTGTTGCGTAGAAAGCTGACTTTTATAAAATTTTAATTATTTAAAATAGTACAATTTTTAAATCAAACACGAACATAACCCAAACCCTAACAAAATCTGATGGGTTGTGTTTGGATTAAGCTTCTCAAACCCGAGGGTCGAGTTGGGTTCGGATTGAGTTTTAACCTAATCCAATCCGCTTGAGTTACATCCCCAGATTCTGCGCTAGGAAACGCCGTCTATTGTTATCGTGGATCCAAACAAGAATGTGATTTTTTTAAAAAAAAACCAGACATTATAGCATAATTTTTTTCACATTTGAGAAGCTATGAAAACATCATTTCTCTAGTACCCTGCTTCTTTGAACGCCGAATCTCACACCTCACATTTAAATGGGCCCTAGAGGGTGCCCATAATACACAGTGTCTGTGTCTGTGGTGGTAACATCTCTATCACTTCATATACAATATATAGACATATAGTTCATTATCTTCGTATAAACTAATAAAAATAATGTTAGGGAAGAAACTTGGGAAATACACAATTTTGTCCCTATTTTTTTTAACAATAAATGTTTTATAAGACAAATAGGTGAAGGTAGCCTATCAATTTGACCATAAGGTTAATCACATGAGGTCCCACTATCATAAAAAGGAAAAAAAAGAAAAAGAAAAAGTTATAATGATATAATTCTTTGATAAAAAATGTATATATCTTCGTAAGATTTAGATGTACTCATTTATTAACAAATGTCAAAATATTTTAAAGATGTATATAGCACTATAGAGATTGCATGCCCAACATAAAACACTAGTTTTTTTTAGTGATAAAAGATTTATGTATATATATATATATATATATATATATATATATATATATATATATATATATATATATGAGTTTCTTGCAGTGAGCACATGCTGTTTTACGGTCCGGGGACAATTATCTGTTATGTGCCTCAAATGTACTATCGATGTGCTATATGTGCAGTCATATGTGTCTCACATGTCATGTGTGTAGCATGTGCAGCGCATGGCAGTCACATTATTTATTTATTTTTTTGTAGTTGACCGTTTGAAGGACTCAATTTCATTCAAATGGAATAATTGTCGTTCAAATGGAGTTTGAATGATAGTTTAAAAGCAAATAAAATAACACCAACTGTTTCAATGATTATAACATTTTAATCATAAATTAAAAAAAGATAAAATATCGACCGTTGAAATAAACTCATAGATTCGCTTGAACGATCAATGTGCGATCGTATGTTTGGTATATGCGAGCGCATATACCTTTTCGACCTCAACTGCATATACGGACTACATGTAACATGTTACATTGAAACATTTATTTCTTATATTGCCCAAAAACACCCAACACATTCTTTTTAGAAAATATAATTGAATGTTGAAATTATTCGGTAGTAAAACACTAATTTAAGGACTAGTCTTAGTGGGGGTCATTTCTTTCCTAGGATAGTTCTTCGGATTAGGATGCCTCAAGTAGATTTCTCTTCTTCTTTTGGTGTCCTCTTGTGGTTTTGTTTCTCTTTATTTGAGCTTTCACTTTGATTAATACAAAGACGAAAATCAATATTTTCTTCAAAAAAAGAAAATAAAATGTACAGATAAAAATCGGATTACTACAAAATCTTTTCACCTTACAAGGAACTAGGTTGCATTTGTTTGCACAATTACAAAATTGATTTTAGGTAAAAACTGGATTTAAAATTGATTTTGCATGAAACTCTCTCTATAGCTTTTGAATAACTCAAGTTTTGAACATTTTTTTCATATAAATTTGTTCATAACTTTTGACCCGAAATTTTTTTGTTTGAAAACAAGATTCAACCTTTTCTAAATTTAAAAGCTGTTCAAACTTATTTACAAAGAAGATCCAAATCTAAAAAAGATTAGGTTAAGTCCAATCTAATTGGACAGTTTGACTGAAGAACATATTTTATGACATTAAAAAAGTCATTACATGTAATTATCAAAAGATTTTAATGATAAAATAACTTAATAAAAAAAAACTATATATCCATCTTAGAAAAATAAAATCTAACAATTAAATTGTCCAAATTAAAAACCCTTAAAAATATTTGTTGTCGAGAGAGAGAGAGAAGAGAGAGAGAGAGAACAATCAATAACAATGGAAGGAGTAGGGGCAAGGCTGGGCCGGTCGTCGACGAGGTACGGACCGGCGACGGTGTTCACCGGTCCCGTACGCAAGTGGAAGAAGAGATGGGTCCACGTGCCGCCTCCCAATTCGTCCACGTCATCCACCCACAACGGCCCCACCACCACCACCACCACCAACAACAACAACGGGTCTCACCTCCTCCTCTACAAGTGGACCCCCATCGCCGCCGCCCAGTCCGGAAAGGACGGATCGTCTCCCGCTCCCGCCGAGGAGCCCCCGAAACGGAGGTTCCGTTACGTCCCGGTACGGATCGGTTCAAAATTTGGTTTTGATTTGTCTTTCTTTTATTGGGTTCTGTTTGGGTGGGTTTGTGGGGGTCAAAAATTAGGGTTTTTGAGGTTTTGGGTGTGAATCCCTTTTGTGGGTGCTGTTAGATAGCCGATTTAACTAAAATGATTGTTTTTTTATATTTTATTTTAATTTTTAGAACGGATCGGTTCAAAATTTGGTTTGATTTGTCTTTCTTTTATTGGGTTCTGTTTGGGTGGGTTTGTGGGGTTCAAAAATTTGGGTTTTTGAGGTTTTGGGTGTGAATCCCTTGTCATGGCCGATTTAACTAAAAAGATTGGTTTTTTTTGGGGGGGTTTTCAGACTCAGTTGGGCGTTTTAAAGAAAGAGTGAACTTTTTTTTGATAAAAATCAAGTTGGATTCGGTCTCCAGTGAGAAAAAAGTGAGATTGGTGGGTTTTTTTTTTTTTCCAAGTCATTTTGTTTGTGTTATTGAAGAATAAGTCTTGTGTATGTCTTCTTATATTAACATACAATCTTGCAATTAATTGGGATTTCTTTATGAGTTATGACTGAGCTGTATAGGTTTGGTGTTCTTGGTTCTTGGACAGTATCTGCAGTTTTTTTCTTAATTTTTTGTATTTTGTATTTTTTTTTTTTATGTTGGTTATTGTTAAACATTAAACCATGATGGCCATATATTCAAATTCTATATTTTGGTGAGATTTTGTGAAGCACAATGTTAGTGGTTTTTGCTATTAAAATTAATGATGAATATTCACAAAAACAGACCATGTGATGTGTACCCATGAAGATTGATGAATAAAATTGCTCTCTGACTCTTGAGAATTTAGTTAATGTGATGTATGAACAATATGCCTATGTCATATGCTTTGAACTTGATGTATCTTGTGGCAATCATAATAAACACATTTTTGCCGTCTTTTATTTTATATGGAACATTTATCTTTTCCCTTTTCCCAATCTAAAAAATTTGAAACAACATGGTGTATATTGATTTTACATCAGCTCATACAAACAATGCTTACTGGTTTTCAGTCTGGCAAATACTGCTAATGATATTGAATTTTCTCTCTCTTAGATAATCCAGTTTTCTTTCCCATGTCAGCGCAAAAGAGATTGGTTTAAGATTATTGTCGGTTGTATTGTTGGGGAGAGGTTTATGTTGCATGGAATTGCTGACTATTTTTATATTCTATATTTGCTTGTGCACCTAAGTCCACATAAAGGCATTGCTGCATATGATGTATGATAGATACTCCCAAAGTAATTGGATTCTTTTAGTTTTGTAATTTTAGGTTCTCTCTGTTTCACAGTAAAGCATCTGCATTTTGATAAAATAAACTGTCTTTCATTCGAAAACTATATAGACCACTTGTGATTATGCTTCTTATATGTAGGTCAGATACCAATTAATTCCATAGCTCATTGGGTGCTCAGGTTATTAATTCTCATTAATAATGCTACAAACACTTACTACATTTGAGCGCATGTAGATATCTAATTTTGGTGGTTTCATTCCTACCATTTGATTAGTGCTTGCATTTCACACAAAGAAAAACAGTGTATTTGCATTTGATTGGGTGGTCTTTAACCTGTCAATGTAGGTTTCTGTACTTGAAGAACAACAACAAGATGCCGCAATGAAATCGGAGGATGAAAGCAAACCAAGTGATGCTGAACAAAAGAGTGATGGTTCTGATGCAAAGGTGGATGATAATGATGTCCAAATGGAAGATGCTGAGGTGAATTTTTAAATTGCTTCATCTATTCAGCTAGGAGGTTTTGCTTTTTTTTTTTTTTTTTTCTCTTATTGATTCACTGATTTATTTACAAACAAATATTCCATTTTGGCCATTGAATTTTGTTTTGGGAACAAATTATTTTCAGGCTTCAGCCAAGAAGCAAGCAGCACCAGCAGAATCAAATGAGGCGAATCTGGATTTGAGTTTGGGGTTGAAATCCCATGAAGGAGACCGTGAAACTGACTCGAAATTGAAAGAACAAATCAACAATATGAAGGTGGCTGATCAATGATCATAGGCTGTATGCGGAACTCAAACCTACATCAAATTCAGAAATTAATACCAGAACATAGATCGAGAGTTTGCAAAGTATGGTCATTTTATTAAGGCCTGATTATGTTATGACTGGATTTCCTACACGCACTTGAGATTAGGTAGAGTTTCATTATTTATGTATGATTCTACGGAAAAAAAAAAATTCAATGACATTGTATTTGTTTTCTTATATGCAAATTGTTTAGGTTATGAGATTGTATTTGACCATCTAATGTAACTGACTTAAAAGGGTTGATGGAAATACTTCTTAATTTGGTCTGTCTATTTGTGCTGCCTGAATCCTTTTGAAAAATATTCAGTGAGTGAGCAGGTTTTTTTTAATGTGGGGGTATCTCAATATCTTTAAGGGATTAAAATTTTGTTTACTCCACATCATCAGAATGAGAGAAATAACACAATCAGGTTAACACATAAATCAGATTTGGAATCACATTTCAAATACTCCATATTACAGCACAAAATCACATAAAAGCTAATTTGGGGTGAAAAATTAATGTCATAATCAACGAAAGGTCTACCATTAGAGTGTCTCATTTCCAGTTCAATCAACATTGCCCTTCATCAATGTAAATAAACAAATGGCAATACATTTTTATTGAATGAAACATCGGCAAAAATTCGTCCAGTCGCGAGAGAACAGATACTGAACTTGATACTATAACTAAATAGTTTCATGTTCTACTTTCCCAGGTGAATCGGAACATCATTTGAAAAGCCCCTCCTAAAACATGGGCAGCAAAACAAAACACTCAACCCTCAGAGCTCTGGTTCTCCTCGCCATCCAGAGCTTTGGTGACACCAACTTCAGCAGGCCGAAGAATGCGTTCATAGAGCATGTATCCCGGCTGGAAAAATAAAACGAAATGTCAGGGGCACTGTTACACTTGAACAATTTTACAGTATATGAAATCACCTGTATATGCTTTATTACAAAGAATGTAAAAATGAATGCATTCAATTAATTCAGGTATGTTCATTTTTTTTTTTTGTAAATGTACATACTTGATTAAACAAGTTTATATTTCAAAAATAGAAGAAAAAAAAAATCCAAATCATGTGGGTCTGCAAAAGAGACTGCATGGATGACATTATATATTCGTTTGGGCACAGCGTCTCTTTAATGTCAAGCCAGAAACAGCAGGACATGAAATTAGAAAAGTTATGTGTGGACCTTTTCATCTCAAAATAACATAAAAACCAATGCAGAATATCATCAAAAGTATGTGTACTAATCTCTACCTTCAATCTTCATTATCAGTTAATGGTGATTTTTAGCCTTCTGCATTAGTGTTCGGCAATGGATGGATGAGATGTATCAAATACCAAAATGAGAGACACAAAATATCCCAGTGTAATAGAGAAGGATGGATAGCAGAAACAAAGCTGTATTATTCAGTGAATGAGGCATGCAATGTTGCAACCAAGAAGTTTTGAGGACTACGCATGCAAACAAAGGGCAACAGCCATGTCATGCAGGAAATAAGATGAACATATATATATATATATATATATATATATATATATATATATATACACACAAGGGGGGAGAGAGAGAGAGAGAGAGAGAGAGAGAGAGAGAGAACTAGGATGCCTCCATCATGGACTATTATTCAAAGTATGATTCTACATTGTTAAACTACAGGCAGTGTAATAGATGACAACAGTTTGTATTTTATGCATAGAAGTTGTTTGAAGGTCAATGTCACAACGAATTCATTGTAGTGAAGTATCAAGCACGGCCTAACATGGGTAATGATTTATGGCCAGTCAGTAAGTTCATACCTTAACAACAGCAGCAACAGTGTCAGCTGGCTTTGAACCTGATGGCATCTGGAAAACAGCATGATGCCTGTGAGGATCAAAATGCTCATCCATAGGATCATATTTCTCCACTCCAAACTTCCCAAACACCTGAAAGCAAAGACATTAAACAATTTCAGATTTTAACTTATAAGTCACAGTCAGAATATATGCAAGTCTCAAAACTCAGTCCATGACTTAAGGTGACCCATCAACCATGACCTCATGCACGCAACAAATATAAGACCAGAAGGATGTCCTAAAAAATAAATAGGCCTACCATGTTGTAAACAATGCATCATCTAGGAATGTACAGCATTGGATACACTTAATTGATTGGGAATTTTTCCTTAACCTGGAATCAATGAACATTCACTTCTTTACACTTTAATGCTATGATCAACCATGTCAACCACATGTTAAGCAGGATATATGACCATAACACAATACATCTTATCAATCCCATGACAATCTAACAGAATCTGGGATACTGCCACATTCTACCGAACTTAATTGATTTTACTTTTCTGATATTGACAATCACATCTCTTCCTACCATTCATCTATAAAAAGACCTTCAAAAATAATGATCATAATGCCAGCAAATAAAATCTCATTCTAAATCAAATTCCCAAGCCCAAGACCTCAGGCAACTACAGTTCTCATATCCCACATCATTCAAGAACATACATCACAATTCTCTTCCACTGAAACATAGAATGCACACAATCCTGCAATCCGATCAGTATGCTCTTTTTATTTTCCGTCTCCAGATGAATGATCCTACATGATATTCTATTTCCATCACAACGGCTTTTAAATTGTTTTCCTTTTCTAAGATTGATGGTTTTAAATTTAATAAGATTGCCAGTTACATGAGAAAGACCCCTGCATCATGTAGTGCACATCCAAAACTGGGATAGTAAAATGCAGACCTAGAAGACTGGATCAGTCAACTGCTAATTTAAATTGGCTGTATGCATACATGGACTATGGAACTTAAAAGGTAACACGAGTAGAAGTTTAAAGCACAGTCCACCATGTTTTTGTCAAAGGCGTAACTGAAGATGTTCCAGGTAACATTTCTCAAAAAACCAAGCTAACTTATACAACAGCAGAGTGAAAAACATAGTGGTCATTATAAGACAACAAAGCATTACCTCTGCAAGTTGCTTTTCAGTCATTTCGACACCCTCCAAAAGAGTTTTTAATAGGGAGACAGCACCAACAGAATCCCCGGATGAATCGATTTTAGAAAAGCTATCTTTTACAACAGAAGAAGCTCTCCCCAAATTGTCAGCAACATCTAACAAGTTCTTCGCGAAGTTCTGAATGAAATTATAGATGAGAAACTCTATGTCAAATAAGTTCTCCAAAGAAAGATCAAGCTCCACTCTTAAAAGTTTACATGCATGAATGAAAGATTCACCTGGATCGCAAACTTCTTCGAGTTCTCCGCCTCACGTCTTGTCCTGTCCATCACATTCTCCATCTCCGCGTAACTCCGCAGGACCTTATCCTGCATTTTCTCAATTTCTTTATGCTTCATCTTCAACAACTCCTCCTTCTCAGCGACTAGCTTTACAAGTTCATCCAAGGAGAGTTCAGCTTCCTCATCTGGAACAGAAAAACACAATTTCATTTAGTACTATTTCACATTCTCCTTCTCATAGACCAAGACTGGGCCTGTTTGATAATTCTGATTCAGAAGAAGAATTCCTCATTCCCCAGGAATCCAATCTGGTAGATTCCGTAGGGAGGAGGAATAAAGAAAATTTTGCCTGCGATGCCCAGGAATAACCACAAGAATATAGGATTTCAAACTCCATTTATCTATGTGTTTTAGCACAAGGAGAATGAGAATGAACGCAAACTAGCCCTAACATTTGCTTTCCGGACCCAAACCTGAACCCACATCTTCAGTTTGTTCCACATTAGCATTGGCCTCATCCTTGATCTGACTTGCCTCCTCTTCGGATGGTTGTGGGGATGAAGATGACGAGAACCCAAGACGCTGACCTCTTGCAACTCCATATTCTGAATTTTGCAAAAACTGAGACATCTGGCAAGGCATCCACTGCATGGTAAAAGATACCCAGTATAAGATAATAAGATATAATAAGACGAGACAGAATTTGTGTGGAATTCAAATCATGCCTCTGAAAACAAAATCCTTTCTTTTCCCATTAAATAAGAACCACTGAAATCACTCATAAGCACTAAAGATCAAAATTTTCAAAACACACTATACACACAATTCATGAGTTCCCTATAGACACCCTATTCAGAATCAATACGCCAAATTCTAGAGAAAAAAAATCACATCTTTAGATAAATTATAAACATTACAAAGACAGAATTCTGATTTTTTTTTAAAGGAACTTGGATTTTTTAACAGCTTAAATTCATTGAGCATGAAATCAGGATTACAACCACTCAATATAACTAAACAAACAAATAAAATTAAAACCCTAAACCCCAAATTCAACTTTTTCAACCAAAACCAATCTTTGCATCAATTAAACCAAACCCACATAATAAAAAAGCAAAGCATAAACCAAACCTATGTGACCATATCGACCCAAAAAAAAAGCCTAACCACCCAAATTCCCACAAAGGTCCAAATTTTCCTCCAAAAACCTAACAAAACACACAAACAAGTTCTTCTGGAGCCCAAAAAGACTTGCCTTTGCGAGAGTTGGACTTGCCGATCCGCGGAGGGAGTGGAACCCATTAGAGAGATCAAGAAGCGGTTCCCGCCGAGAAGAAGAGGCGGCGATAAGGCGGCCGACGACGGGGGTTGCTCCGCCTCCGCTCCTCGAGATTCGTGCGAGGATCCTCGAAGCGATCATTTTTTTTGTTGTTCAGAGAGAGAGAGAGAGAGAGAGATTGGTTGAAAAGAAAAATTTGGGTGTTTTAAAGGACGGCGGAGGGACATTCCCATATTGCCCCTGTTGGGGTGGGGGGTTCTCTGCTTTACAAGGCTGTCTTTTGGAATATTGGAAAGGGTGTTTTCGTCAATTCGATCGAGCCGAGGCGGCTCTTTCTTGTCGAAGGGTTTACGCCGCGTCACCCGTTGAAGCGGGAGAACTCCCTGGAAAGGTCAAGTGGCCCGGCCCGGCCCGGCATGGCCCGCGAAGCATAATTATTGTTTTTTTTATTTAATTAAATTTAATGTTATTTATATAAAAAATATAACCTCTTACTGAAGAATATGAAATAACTTAATTTAATGTTACGTGGGTTAATTTAAATTCACGTAACATTTCATACCAATTAATTCTGGTACACATACTCATTTGTGTCAGCATTCTAAATACTCATTTTAACTAATTTTTATTTATTTCAATCCCTATTTTCAAACCAAACGGGCAATTAGAGTTAAATACTTCATTACATAG